>JANHGL010010606.1:29525-116316 GCA_024611195.1 Ceyx melanurus | reverse complement strand
TGTTTTAATCTACAGATATTTAACTATGTCTACCTTAATTTTTAAGACAGAGAAAATAAAGCAGAAACATCATTGCCTTATTTGCAATCCTACCTAAATACTGGAAGAGGTATTAAATGAACTGTGCCTTTTCAAAACCAAATGCTAGGTCTTTAGGAAGTGCATAGTACCTCTAAGTCCTGACACTGTAGTGGGGACACACTGCACTTCTGGAAATGAGGACCAAGATGGCCATGCCAAAAAGAAGTAATTACAGCCAAGATCTGAAATCTGAAACGTTCAAGATTTCACTTTGGAAATTCAACATCTTTCTTCAATTAAATATTGAATAGCTGTGCCTATAAAAAGCCTACGCAGATCTCAAAGTAAAATATTATCCTCTCTGGTGAAAGAGCATGTCAAGGCCAGAGTCCACAGAAGGCAGCTGCTCCGATGCAGGTTGTCACAGCTAATTGTGTTGATCACCCCTCTGCTCAATGTGTTGCAGGAAGAATGTACCTACTGCTGTAGCAAGAGGGAGACTGATGAAAATTGGGGTTTATGTACAGATTTGGGAAGCAACGGGAGTACTTTTCTACTTTGGCAGATTAAGAATGGCTTTTCATGTGAAAAGCAAAACCAAGTATATTCTTGATTCCAGAACAGCTCTAGATCATGCTTTTATAATTGTTCATAATAATAGGAGAAAACAGACACTAAAAACAATCCTGGCAACAAATATTTTAAGACTTCATTAGAAAAGCAAAAGGTTGCATCTGATACAGGAAAAAGTCAAATTATTTAGGCTGCCATTTACAACTAATCTGCACTGACATTAGCATAAAATATACCATTTAACTGCAAGAGGTACTCCTGCCTATAAGTTTAAATGTGCCCTTTAAGCATTACTGCTGAAAATAAAGCCCTGAAAAAATATCTGCAGCCCTGCCAATGATATTTTGGTATCTTACAGCACAGCGACGCGAAGCAAACAATTAGCAGATTTCAGCCCCTCGTTAGCAAGCAGACCCTAACAGTAAGAGGTAAAAATCAAAAGCAGCTTATGAACTCTGCCAAGCAGATCCCAGCTCGATCCAACTGTGAGCTATTCAGGCACCCATTACCATGCAGCCAGCTGATCCACGGATGTGAGCAAACACCAGGAGCCGATTCTGCAACGCACAGAGCGACGAGCCTGAGCATTCATGCACCTCTGGAGGCTCTGGTAACAGAGCTCTGCCTGCCTGCTCGCTGTCCCTGGGAAGCAGAGACACATCTCGCACAAAGCGGCCAATTTTTATTCGGTGGGGACTTACTTTAACTGTCGAGGTTCACAGTCAACTCCCGGCAGCAGGAGCCGCGCTGCCTGCCGTACGTCATCGCTGTCCACCGAGAAACTGCGCCGGTGCCCCGCGTGAGCCACAGCCACCCGTATCCACTCCATCAGGGGAGGCAGCACAATGAATGGCCTGGGGAAGCACACAGACATCAGTGCTACAGTACACTAGCGTCAAAACAGGTACACAGAGAGACAGGGCAGGGGGGTGTGCGTGCGTGTGTGTGAATTTATATATATATACACAGAGAGAGAGAGAGAGAAAAGAGCAAAAGAGCAAAATGAAAGCATGGGAGAGCAAACTGGCTCAGCAAATTTCAAGCAGGTTTAAATCAAGATGTCTCACCCTGTCTCCAGAGCAGGATTATCTGAAGAGGGAGATCTGTGACCCACACTCATTTATGGGGCTCCTGTGAGGTCAGTGCACCCACCTGGCAAGCCCCCCCACCCCTCTCCCTGTCATCCTTCATAGTGTATCCTGAAAAGAGGACAGGAACATGACACGGGACCATGCCCTGCTCTGGCTGATGCACTGGGCTGGGTATGCTCCCGTCACTTTGCAGTAGGGTCAGGAGAATAAACGAGGCCAAAGAGAGGGGATGCCCACACCCCAGGATGCCAGAAATAGAGAGGTGATGCATAAAGAAGTCACCAGCATCTCCTGCCTTGTGCTCAGTGCTGAAAGCAGGGACCTTTACATCTGATCCTGCTGTAATGTAGAGGTTATTGGTGAACAGCGTCAGAAATCAGACAGTTCTGTTTCACTTTTAGCTGTATCAGACCTTTGGGTACCAGCTGTTTTGACATGAGCAAAAATCCACAAAACCACCCCAAAAAGGGGATGGTGCTACTCTGGGCCACAGCTCCCACATGAGCACAGTGTAGACACTATCAGACACATGGTCCTTCACTCCACAAAACATGGACAGCCCCACGTCCTAGCAAGAACTGCTCCAATTTGCCCCATTTATGCTAAAAGTTACTCAGGGACCAAGAGAAAAATGCTCAACCTTAAATGAGAACCATAGCTTCAAGTCCTAGTTTGGAGTTAAATAAGTATCTGCAGCTGAATATCGTGGAAGATTGCTGCAGGTTCAGTAAAGGTGGACAAAATCCCCAGAGCAACACAGGCTGCTCTCCTGTCCCCAGCAGGTTTTAATTTATCTTTATTTATCTTTATCACCACTTTATCACCTAGAGCTAGGGTGCCCAAACTGGGTGTCTCCTCTGCAGCTGTACACAGGAGAAAAAAAAATATCTGTGTGAGGAAGGGATGAGGAGGGGTGGAAGAAATCCTTCTTTATAAAAATATACCACTAAATTCTTAAAACTAAAATCATTAAAAATTAATAAATCTCTCCAAGAGCTAATTAAAAACTATGCTGAAAGTCCCAGATTTAGTCAGGACTGATGAAAACTATTTAGAGACAGTGAAACTGTTTCATCCACACTGTGAAGCAAATACCATGGCTAAGGGATATTTGAATCAGAGATCGCTATAGTAAAAAACTGTAAATTATCGTTGTCCTGAAGGAATGCCTGTAATTAACCTGTTCATAGCACCCCCTTCTGAACCTTCTTTTTTCTCATTTCCTGTGCAGCTTACTTCCCCTCCTCTTTAACTGTATATTCCCATATTCCCTCTCTTTACTAGGTCACTATTTCATCCTAATACTGGAAATGTTCCTTTTAGTGCAGCAGCATCATCCTCTGCTTTTGCTTCTT
The DNA here is from genome assembly GCA_024611195.1 of Ceyx melanurus. Taxonomy (NCBI): domain Eukaryota; kingdom Metazoa; phylum Chordata; class Aves; order Coraciiformes; family Alcedinidae; genus Ceyx; species Ceyx melanurus. The sequence goes on along the minus strand of JANHGL010010606.1, from coordinate 113,276 downwards.
TCAATTCTCCTGCTGCTTTTTGACATTGTTTTTCCCTTACTTGCCTTCCTTTTTGTGATCCCTTTTCTCAAAGGGGAGTAGAAGAAAAAAAAGAGAGGGAGGTCTGGATTAGTTGCCCTAGTAGGCAAATACTTTCCATTTTAAATATCTAGCTTTACCCCAAAACAATCTACCTTGAGAAAAATTATTTAAGATTATGTTGATTCTGGAATATCCTTTTCCTATTTATAGCACTTGATACAATTTATCTCTCCTTTGAAGACTTGACTTTACATAGGTCCAATATTAACATTCTTGAGAAGGGCTGAGGTATTGCACAAGCATCGAAGGACAAAGAAGCCCTGAGGCCAGTAACTCTCCGTGGGACACTGGGTTCCCAAATCTCACAGGCACTTAAATGAACAACCTGCTTTTGAAACATGACAGCTTTGGCTAACTTGCCACTTTCATCATTACTCTATTCAAACACCTTGCTGTCACCTCAAGCCCAGGCTGCGCTTGTTTCCAAGTCTTTTTGCTTTCCCCAGGCCTGCCGCAGTCCCATAAGGAGGCGGCGAAGGACAGAGCTGCTTCTCCCACAGCTACTATGGAAAGAGTTCCATTTGTCGTTAAGGTGGTAGCAGAGGATTGAAACAGGAGAGGAGAATCAGGGCCATATCTGCTCCTGACATGTGTTGTCAGAGCAGAAGGGACCCTCTCTCACAGTGTTAAGCTGGGGACAAGTGATCAGTGGGAGTTGTTTCCACCACTTTCTGAGCATACAGCAGAAAGGGAGCTGCAAATCACACTGCTAGTGTAAAAATGCATATAGTTACCCACTAAACTTGGTGCTAGGAAAACATTTAAAGAGAAACTCAATTCGAGGTTACTGTTTGGATGTGTGAACATGGTCCGGATCAGAGAAATAAAGATGGGCTCATAAAGAGCCTTCCTGTAACATCTGCTGGGTGAACAGAAGAGCAGAGGGCTGAGCCTGCACAGAGGATTTGGGGGTTCATTATTTCTTCTCCTCTCTCATGCAGATCAGAAATGCACACAGCAGAAAATGTGCCCCACCACAGTACGGTGTAAAGCAACATTATAGTGAAATTATCACAGGTCCCGTAAATAAAATTGCATTTTTTTTCTTCTTTTTCCTGGTCTGGCAAACGTCAGAGAAACAAAAATTAACGTAGCTATTTCGTGTAAGAAATCCCAAAAGGGAAGAGAATTGGTGTTTGGCATAAGTGGAGAGATTTTTCTTTGAAGGCCAATTTCAGTCCATATGTAAGGGCATAAAGTTCACTCAGAATATATTACATTTCTTTTTCTGAGGAAAAACACAAACAAAAACCCACCACTGCATAGCTGAGCATGTAATGGAATTTGCATCTTGAGAAAAGAACCAAATATGGTTGAATGCAATAGGTTAAAAATACCCTTCAAGAGTCTATGCACCACATGAAGGGAATTGATTTGTGTTGTGGTTTTTTGTTTGATTGTTTTGTTATTTTTTTGTTTGTTTGTGTGGTGGTGTTTTTATTTTGTTTGGGGGGATGAGGTGGGGTTTTAATGCTCTTTGTGTCACAAAGGGGAAAGAGGAAAACAAAGTCTTAGGGAGGTGACAACCATAAGACAACATCAGCAAGACATGGTTCACTCTTCAAATGACACCGTGCAAAACCACATTCAGCAAATCCATCACAAGACTGGAGTACATTGATTTCTCTCTGATATACAAAGGCAGGCAACAACCAAGGGAGTTTGGTACTTTCGTGTTTTAGAGCAGATAGATAGCAGATAACACTTATCTGTTTTGGAAGCACACACCTTAATTAAATTAAACTAGCTACAGTAGAAATGTGCTGGGCTTGACTGCCTGAAGGATGTGGGAAGCCAGGATTAGCTCTACTGCTACAGAAAGAAGCACCCTGCTGGGGTGTGGATCAGCAAGTGCTCTGACCTCCTCCTCCAGCCCAACTCTGTACCTGTGCTTAACTTTAAACATGTGCTCCTATCCTCTTCAATGCACTGCAGTTCAAAGTTAAGCATGAGTTTAAGTAAAGTCCCAAAAAATGATATTTTTTGACACAGGTCAGACCCTTCTGGGCACTGTGCCCCTGGTCCTCAGCAAGGGGAAAGCTGGCTGCTCTTGAAGCATGCCCTCCACAGGTCCCTGCTTGAACAGAAGAGGGAATTATGAGTGTCTCACAAACCCTCATGTCCCCATGGTTAATTCCTGCACAAAGCAACCCTCCCCATTCCCTCCTGCCACCTCAGGGCTCCCCTCACAGATATTTTGGAACAAGTTCTCCATGAGCTCCTGGACCTTGCAGACATCTGCAGGCAATACCCAGCCAGCACCCCCCAACAAGGGAAGGCTGCTTGCTTTCCTCTCTGGTCCTGGATATCACCCTCAGATGTGGCAGTTCCCCACTGGCACCTGCCCACTCCTGTAGCTGGCACCCTCCTTTCAGAGAGGGACTGAGAACTCCCCTGCGCCCAAGAGATGTCAAACCCATCTTGTTTTTGTGGGACTGATGTCTCTGAGGCACTCTGAATTACAAAATAGCCCATCAGGAAGGCAGATGTTATAGGGGGTAACCTAAACATAATGCACAACCCACTCCAATTGCACATCTTAACCGCATGAGGGACTGCCTAAAACCCACACTTCCCCAGAGACACATCCAGCAGCCCTGGGCTTCCCACCATTTTCCTTTTCAGCTTGCTGACACATGGAGATATTAAAAGTCTTGTCATGCATATGCAGCAGCTCAGGCTTTTTCATTATTATTATTATTGTTATTAGCGGCAGTATACCTGTGGATAAACAGGAGGAATCATTAGATGGAAGAGCATGAGAAATGTGCACTGTAAAATGCAATCATATGCTTTATTACTTTTGCACAGGTCTGTCAGGAGAGCAATGAAGCTCCTTTCTGGACACTGCCTGCCACGAAGCCAGGGCTGAAGCACTCCTACAAATCCCAGCTCCCAACAATCCCTAGCCGTGATTATTTCCTGTCCCTACCAGCTTTGCAGGGTGCTGAGTCCCTGCTGCCCACAGACTGTGACTTCATGGTCCACCTTTCCACCCAGTCCTTCAAGAGCACAGCCACCCACACAGACCCATCCTCACCCTCCTCATGATTTCTTAGCAGGTTAAGCAGTTATTCTCCTCCCCAGTTGCTCCCTTTGCCTTGTAGAGAGCAATCCACCTTTCTGGCAGGACCCCTTTGCCAGGAAGACAGTGTCCTGTCTCACTCTTGAGTTCTCAATGGGGGGTGACTCCTCCTGAGCTCCCCTATAGCAGGTGACTCCCTAAACATTTTTGCCAGGCAATGAGAGTCCCAAATGTGGGACTGCCATGTCCTTTAGTGTGCAGGCTTAAAATGTCTTCCTGATGGCACGCTCATCACCTTTGAATACTCCTCACCCAAGTTCATTCCTCCTCCACCACTGTGGCTCACAAATCCAAGACAGGCCACCAGCCTCTTGTCCACAGCAGAGCCTGCAGCACACTCCATGTACAGAAGCTCCTTAAGTATGCAAAAAAGATTTCCCCAAATAATCACAGAGCTCAAAGAAAAAAAAAATCATAATTTCAAGTGCAGCACAGCAGCTTATTTCCAGGGCACTTCACATTGCCCTTCTTCAGATGCTGAGCCCTTGCCCTGCCACATACAAACACGTTCACTGCATATATTAAACCCTAAGAAGAGGGCTGGCTTGACAGTCCGCATCATGATGAGAATAGTAAAATTCTTGAGGGCTAATCCTATCCCAATGTGAATTCCCATAACCATGTTGTCTCTTCTTCAGTTTCACCAGCTGTGAAGTGGGCACAGCTGTGTAGAGACCTGCCCTTGCTTTAACTTAAACACATTCTATATGGTTCAATTACTACAATTGCTCTGGATGATTTCTATTTGCTGGACTCTTCAGCTACTAAAGAAGGTACTGTTGTGTTAGGTGTTGAATTTCTTTAGTCACTCCAGCCAAGGAATGGTAACTGCAAAACTTTGTGGCAATGGCAGCCAAAGTGCTACACACAGGTCACTGCTGTTTAAAACTGCAAAAGCAATCAAGGAAGAGTTAATGGTGCTTCTGAGAAGCATAAGGCTGCACTATTACAAGAAAAACCCTATCTAAACAAAGGTAGGAGGGTGTTTCTGCTTGCAGATATGAGTCAGCAACTTTAAAATTAAGAAAAAACCTTTTCATTTGTTTGGTTTTTCGTTTACGTGTTCACGGTTGATTTTTAAAGAAAATCCCAATGTAAGAATCAAAAAGCACCTACAATTCTGACAGTTTTCATATGATGAAACCATATATGCTAGTCCATTTTTAGCATTATTGCAAAATGGAAAAGTATGTTTTTTTTCCAATGTTTAGCATGGATTTCAGATTGGTTTCTCAGCTGCAAAACTCATATATTTACACCATAAGCTACTTGGCTTCAGAGAGACCAAATACTTTCTGAAGCCTTCAGAAAGCTGCCAGTTACAGTCCTGCTCAGGGACCCACTGGTGCCAAATGATGCCCCACGTTGAGTCCATGCAGCTATCCCATGCCAGGCATCTGCTCTGCCACCCGAGAGACCTAGCTAAGGGTGAGCCAAGAAGCAGCCAGCCTCTGTAAATGCCAATTCTGCGTTTTGTTCAGGCAAAGGATCACACCCTCTGCTCTCAGGGAGACCCGCTGAGGCAGAGGGAAGGTTTTACCCTTATGCTTTCATGCAGCTGACATGGGTGCTCCAGACTCCACACACCTGCTGGCCATGGTTTCTGAACTCGCACCCAGCGTCTGAATGCGCCACCCTGGCTGCCTCTCCACATTAAAAACATCCATGGCCAAGATCTGAAATGCAACCGGGTTCAAGCGATGACTCCCCGGCAACCACAACAGGGAAATATTTCACAGGCAGTTCTGACATCAGATTTGACACGATGGGCTGTGGCATAAATCCCCACAGAGGTGCCAGTGTCGGGAGCACGCTGCAGGACAGCCGGGGTGCTGTTCTCACAGTGCTGCCACACAACTTGCTCTATTATAAAAAATCCTGTTGTCATCCCATGGACAGGGTAAGTCCAGCTTGATAAACAAGGTGTAGAATACAGCCCCAGCCCAGCAAGGATATACCATCTGACAGCTGAGCTACGAATGCTGCCCAGACTGTTCCTTGTAACATGTGCAATCTCACACTCTGCCGGCAGCTGCCAATACCATTTCTAAAGGGATTTTTTAAGTAGTGGAAAGTTTGACATCTAGGGTGCAAATGCAGAGGATTTATGTAAGAATGGATCTGAGATTTTAGTGTTTCCCAGTCAAATCAACCCTGGTGGTGTTAACTTCAAGTTCATCCAGGTCACAGTTTTACCATGTGAAGTTTTCAATTACAGAGTGGATAAAAAGCTATAGGGTAATACAGGTCTATTCCATACTGTCACATCAAGTATGTATAATCCTTTCTTCAGATATATGTTGCAAGGTTCATTTGGGTTTCATGGCAGGACTTCCACATTCTCAGCACAAGTACTTCACCTGCTCTTCATCAGCACTCCCCACTATTCCTTCCACTCTCTGCTGGCCCTTGCTGGAGACTGCCCTGCCCATGGACTTTGGACCACATAATAATTTAAATCAGGGACACACTTCTCTGGTTATCTTCTTAACAAAATTATTCTACAGGTATAATCTGTACTACAGACATGGATGTATCAGTTTCAAAGCATGAAGGTGCTTTGAAAGAGTTCAGGTTATTTTGTAGAAGTGGGAACACTTTTCTCACTGTAAGATGGCTGCATCACATTAATTAGCCAAATACACTAATATCCAAAGCATGGAACACATTTCAGATGATAATCCAAACCCTTTCCATTAATCACAAACAACCAGACTACACTATGCACATCTGTGCATATGCATGGGATCTGTGTATTTTTGTGTGTGTGTCCTCATGTGTTTGCAAGGCAAGGAGAAAAACAAAAAGCGAGCAATAACCCATGGGAGTTGCCTAAGGGATTGATCCATATACAAGGAAAAGTAGTGAAGGAAAAGTGAAAACATCAAAACCAGACAGGTATCCATCAACTCAATTAAGACTCCAGGGGAAAAGCTAAGGGCTGTTGGGAGGTACAGGGAGTTAATACTCCTCCAAGGTGGAGCAGCAGAGGAAGAGCTGGAGAAAGAACTTTGCTGCCTGTGAGCAGAATTAATGGGTGGTTCTGGACAGGCTGAGCTGCTGCTTCTCAATGAGTTGTTAATGGGGAACATGGAGAGTTAGGAAGTAATGAGGACTTTGTCAATACAGCTGTGAATAAAAGTGGTAAGGAACCACTTAAGGAAAAAAAAAATCATCACAAAAATCTGCAACTACAGATTCTGTGCTTTCCGGTGCTTAAGAAATTACTTGCAATAATTTTGGAAGTGTTATAGAAGCTGAGAAGCAAAACAGAATCACGGGACAGATCCTTTTAGGAAACCAGAAGAAGCAAGCAAGAAAGAAATCTCAACAACAGTGGCCTCATCTACAATTTTCTTTTTTTCTTCTTTTTTTTTTCTTTTTTTTTTTTTTTAATTAAAATTCCTGGAAAATCAAAAGAATGAACAAACCTAAATAAGCCACAGATGCCCACAGGTGGAGGCTCCAGAGGAGCACAGATTTCACAGGCAACATGCATCACAACACAAGCATCTCCATCACATCCCAGCTAGAAGCACTATGAAAGGCGTTTTCCACAAACAGTTCACTGCACTCTGTCCCTGTGCCTCCATGCTAGCCAAAATAGCTGTCTGCATCCCTGCAAACAGGCCCAAACGGCACCTCCACATCGGCCAAAATAGACATCTACATCTAACTGGGGCCATTAGATAGCCCACCACAGCCAGACTGGCTTGTGGCAGTGCCAACACCACAGCCAAAAAAATCACAGGGTTTCTTCCAAAGTGACCAGCTTGAAAGAAGAATATGATTTTGGGGTGGGAAGGAGGTCATGCATATATCTTACTATTGGGTTTGTTGGCATTAATGAAGTTGGAAATGTGTTACAGGTTTTCTGAGTAGTTCTGGCCATTTTTCACCTCCTCCCTTCCCATGAGAGCAGCCCGCCCAGCAAGAGTTTTGCCATATAATAATTTTTCTCTTTTATTTTATGCAAAGACAAACACTATTAAAAACACACCACATTCTCCTTTCTTTACCTCCATGAAGAGCAAACACAGAGAAAGACTCCCTAGAAATGAAGCACCAGATTTATTAAAAGGTAAACATCCCATTTAATGCATCCCCCAAGACTCTGAGGGAGGTACTGCTTTCTGTGCTGAAAGCCCTTAGCCAGGCAGGATTGCCACTGTTACCAGCTCCCTCCCATATCCAGCCTCTGCAGAAGGACACGCAGAGCCTTTGCAGCTCCCTAACTCAACCCTGTTGACATAGCTGACATTCAGGTGGGCTGGAGATGGGTGGGAAGTACAGGAGCAGCTCTCATGGGGTCACCAAGCCCTGCAAGCACTGCAAGTGGGGGCTCTCTGGCAATATCCCACAACTCTCTCCACCCTGGGCATGCATGATCAGGGAGAAGAGGTCCAAGACAGTAGCCAAGCTGGTTTCACATGAGGTAAGGACAATCCCCATCATGGAAACACAGACAGATCCATAGTCATGGCATCTCTGAACCAACAGGGACACAGAGAGACCAAGAATGGGGAAATACACCTGGACCTCCTTGAGTCCTTCTGGACTTCTTCCAACATAAAAGCAACCAAAGCAATGGCTACAGCTAAAGAAGAGAAGGAATAAATACAGCACATAAGATACGTCAGAAAGGTTGTAAATATTCTGCATATAAAAACATCATGTTTAACAAACCCACTCTCTCTCCCTACACACAAAATCCCATCATGGTTACTGAAACCACCAGAAATAAATCATGAACCACAAAGCCTGCCTGCAAGTAAAAAAAAAAAAAACAGAAAAAAAAGATGGAAAATAAGTAGGAAGTCTCCTCAGAGCACAAAAGTCAGCTTCACCAGTCTCTTCTCCAGACGACACTGGATGGGTGCATCCAGCTTGATAAAGCTCCGGAGCACAACCCCATGGAAATATCCAGGCTTATGCTTAGCCCTGCACTGCTTCCACTCTGGCACTAACACATGTTCCATCAGGCAACAGAAGGAGCTCCTGGCAGTAACAGAGAGTACTTGCTCTGGCCCTCACCGCATGCCGCAGCCATGAGGCTGCCCTGCCAAAGGAAGATGCCTGGCCAGACAGAAGATTCAAAATAAAGGGAAGAAGAACAATCAGTTTAATCAGTATTTCAAGTGCTCTAATGACGAGAACATGAATTAAGGTGACCTCAGAGAAAGGAAAAAGTATTAAAGCAAATCTAAAAGAGAATTTTTTTTTTTCAAACATTCCTACTCTTTTAACTTTCCACAAGAAAGTCTGCAGGAATCTTACAAAAGCAGAGGCTCAGCATTATTCACTTTTATATTACCACTGGTTCCAGTGGCATTAGTCCCACAGATGGGGACTACAGATCAGGTTGAGGGTATTTTCTAATTTGGGTTATTTTTTATGCATGCTAACCATTCTTGGACGTGATTTCAGCCTACTGCTATAACAAGGCTAGATGACAAATCATGAAATTAGAAGTAATTTAGAAAACTGAGGAAATTCTGGATTTTTGTAATTTCCCTTCTGTTTCTTTCCAAACTTTGGAAACAATAGAGCAAAAAGCAACACACTTGCTCACAGAGTGACCCAAACGTTAAAAGAAACAAAATGCCATCCAAAGGCAAATGGCAAAATTCCCAGGAACGTCACTGATGCCAGTTTTATTCCATATGCTTTCCTGTGAATTGATATAAAAGTATTTCGGTGAAGATATCCTATTATATATCATTTGCAATTACTCACACAATGCTGCTTTTGAGCTGCAGACCTCATGTAGAAACAGTAACAAAGCCCTGTATACGTGGCTCTGGGGGCATATGTGCAGATCAGAGTTTGGCCCACACATACAACACGATATATACATAAGGATGTAAATGTGGAGACCAGCTTGAAAAAAGCAGCTTGCATTTGCATCACCCTGATACTTATCCTAAAAATGAATACCCAGCACTTTCCAAGCACCAGCCACTCCTCTCACGTCCATACTGGGGAAGCTTGCATTAGGACTGGTGAGAAATGTTTAAGGGAAATAGCACAGTGTACCTCAGCACCCAAATGGAGGCTTGGGCTACTTGAGGGTTTGCAGAATCACAGAAATCTCAGAATCATTATGGTTGGAAACTACCCTGAAGATCATCAAGTCAAACCATCTACTAAATATTATCAGGACCACTAAACTATAATGTGAAATGCCACATCTGGACATCTCTTGAACAATTCCAGCAATGGTGATTCCACCACCTCCCTGGGCAGCCTGTTCCAGTGCTTAACCACTCAGTAAAAAAATTTTTCCTAATACCCAACCTAAACCTCCCAAAGAGCAACTCAAGCCCATTTCCTCTTGTCCTATCACTAGTCACCTAAGAGACCAATACTCACCTCACTACAACATCCTTTTGGGTAGGTGTAGAGAGCAATAAGGTGTCTTCACAGTCTCCTCCAGACCAAACAATCCCAGGTCCCTCAGGCACTCCTTGTAAGACATTTTCTCCAGACCCTTTACCATCTTTGTTGCCCTTCTCTGGACCTGCTCTAGCACCTCAAAGTCTTTTTTATACTGCAGCACCAGAGCTGAACAAACAGTGCTCCAGCTTTGGCCTCACCAGTGCCGAGTACAGGGGCATGATCCCTTCCCTTCTCCTGCTGGCCACACTGGTTCTGATACAGGCCAGGATGCCATCGGTCTTCTTGGCCACCTGTGCATACTGCTGGCTCGTGTTCAGCCGTCTGTTAACCAGCACTTCCAGGCCCTGTTCTGTGGGGCAGCTTTCCAGGCACTCCTCCCCCAGCCTGCAGCGTTGCCTGGGGTTGTACTGGCCCAAGTGCAGGACCCAGTACTTGGCCTTGTTAAACCTCACCCACTGATCTCGGCCCATTGATCAGTCCACATCTCTCTGCAGAGCCTTCTTACCATTGATCAGATCAACACTCCTACTCACTTTAGTGTGCTCAATGGTGCACTTGATCCCCTCATCCAGATGATCAATAAAGACATTAAACAAGACTGGCCCAAAAATTGGGTCCTGGGGAATACTGCTAGTGACTGGCCACAAATCCATAACTGGATTTAGCTCTGTTTTGTGGAGCTTTTGACAGGAGAAAGCTTTATTTTCTTGTCCAGCAAGCTGTCCCAGTTGCTTTCTGCAGTGCCTGGGTGTGGAGCTGCCCCACACTGGACACCCTGTCTGCCTGCCTGCCAGGGTTTGGTAACCCCATCACCAGCTTCAGTGGTGTCTCCTCCTCACCTTACATCAGACTCCATGTTAGGACTAGGCCTCAGGTGCGTCTCCCCTGCCCTGGCCATCCCTGGAACGGGGACAACATCAGCATAGTCAGAGCCTGATGCATCCCCATATGGGGAAGCCTCAGGGTCACTCCTGCACCCAGGTCCTCAGCATGGCTGGACCCCAGCATCTTTAATGGCCTCTCCTTTCTATACACTATTCATTTTCCACTTCCCCAGTCACAGCTGTCAAGCCCTATTAACACAAAGAAAAAACCCATACTTAAACCCAAACCTGCTAGGCCAGAAATAGAAGTTCTCATTTTCTTTTCCAAAACACAGAATAGCTGAGCAACAACGAAAGGAAAAGGAAATCTCTGCCAAGTGCACATCTGGAACCAATTTGCTGTACGTAGCCACTGGGTGTCACTTTTGATATATATTGGGTTGGCCACGCAGTGCTTTGGTGAGAGAAACGTATTTCAGAGAGGTGATCTGAAACCAAACCAGACTGCTCCACAGCCTCTCAAGAGCAAGCTGTAATTAGCAATTAGCCATCCAGGCTGATTTATTAATGAAGTGTCTTTGCCATGACATTAAGCACCGTACAGCAGCTCTTACCTCTCGGTCTGCAGTGTGACTTTTGACGGCTCCACATTGGGGTTTTCCCACTCCATCTGTGGACAGTGCATGAAGTAGCAGAGGGTGTACAGAGCCTCTGGCTCCCAGTAGAGTGAGCCCTGCTTCTGGTGCATTGGTGTCCCATTCCCATGCTGCTTGGCATTGAGGGGCTGGAGGTGGTGCATTGCTCGAGACACCAGGTCACCTGGAGAAAAGTAAAAGCTGGGTGAATGCCAGGCTTTTCAGCTGCCTCTCCTGAGTTTCCAAACCAAAAGACATGCTGCATTGGTTTTCCCTTTCATTTAATCTCACATATGCAAACAGTAAAGGGTAGGACAGGATTCTGTGCATTACTCATCACCAGGCAGGACTTTGCCTGGTGGTTTACATGATGGACTGTGACATACCCAGGCTGCAGACAAGCCCCTAAAGGCCTGAAGGACACATATTTCTGTAAATAAGGGGTATAGGGAGTGTCAAGCAGACCCATCCCAGCACCACGAGAAGAGCCAGTATACCAGATCACAGCTACCTACAGGAAGCCTTTGAAGGTTACCAGAACCCCTCAAAATGACCAGTGAGGATGATGCAGAGTGGCACCAAAAGCTGCATGCTCCTGGTTAGAGTGGCAGGGAAATCCAGCCCCTTACAATGAGGAAGGAGGCAGTCAGATAACACACAGAGCAAGCACTGTGGTAGCGTGCAAAGGGACATGTAGCTGAAGAAATAAAGGGAAAAAAAAAAAAAAAAAGCTGAAAGACAGTATTAGAAATATGCAACTGAAATGTCAATTTGCAAGCCCAGGCTGGGCCTGGAAAACTTGATGTTAGCAGAAGAGCAAAGCCTGTGAAGAAGGCTCACCTGGCCCCTCAGCTTTCCAGACCACAGAAAATGGCTCAAGAGAAAGATGCTCATCATCTCCTGAGTCATTGTGGTTCTGGGCACTTCCTCACAGGTTGGGTATTAGAATCCAGCCACAATATATGGACCAGGGTAGGCAAAACCAGCAAGAAAGATTAGCAGGCAAATATACAGACAAGCCACAGTGAGTCTCTTAGCACAGTACTGATTGTAACTAATTAACAAAAGCATCTCCCTCTGAGGCAGTGAATCTTAACTTTTGTTGACTAGTGACCACTCTAACAAAGGCTGGGAAACAACTGTGGTTATAAACTGCTTGTTTTCACATATTCAAATAACTCTTGAGAGTGCTTTTGAGGGAAATAATGATCTTGTATGAAATCAGATGGTTTGTTTTAAATTAAAATCTGAACAAGAGCCCTTTGAGTCATTCTCAAGCTATATAAAAGCAAGTGATAAGGAAAAGAGGACATTATTTTCCAGTGTTAAGAAGACACATGCTTTCTGTTTGTTGCTTTTCCCAAGTGACCACTGAATGCTGAAAACTGGAAGGGAAAGCTGGAAATGTAAACCAAGGTAGGAACATAAAACTAAATTGGGGGCTGAGGGGAGACACCAAAAAACAAACCACAGAGAGGCCAAATAAGAAACTCCTAACAAACCTGGAGAACCATTTTGACTGTAAGACAGAGGTACAGGTTTTCTTTGCAAGGTCCTATCCCTGTGAACACATCACCTTTGTCCAGCCTGACTCACACAGAAAACCCTGCTGCTGCTGCTGTGATAACATGCACCAGGGAGAACAGAAACATCTCGTTCAAAAATGCTCAGCCCAGGGCTCCAAAAACACAGCCTTAAAACCATGAAGAGAAGAAAACCACTGGCATGAGAAAACTGCCGAGTCCATGATTTCAGGGTTTTGACACAATTTTTTGCTGCACTCTGCAATATTCTTCTGATTCAAAGCTTTCATTTAAAAATAGTTTCTGTATTTTTCCTCTGCCAGGAAATTGTCATGATAGGACCAATCGTGCAGCCTTGCATGCTCATAATTTCCGATAGAAGCTATGCATGTGAAAAGCTTTCAGGATCAGGTCCACAGCAGAAACAGATGTGCCGCTGAGATGACTCCCTAATCCGGCACAAAATCATCTGCAGGCAACCAGAAGCAGCAGGAAAGTTTAGGACCCCCTTCATTCTGCCTACTCTGTCACAGCAGATGTGCATTGCCAAGCCTAGCATGGACCAATTTAACTGCTAGCAATCTTGCTAAGAGTAAAAGTAAATTTCTTTCTTTGTTCCAAAAGTCAAAACAAAAACAAAAACACCCAAGCAAAACAACAGAAGTGCTGGCTACAACATCCAGCTTTAAGAATACTATGAAAAGAAACTGCACTAGATTCAGCCTTTTCAGATCCAAGATACTACAGCAGTAAAACATGTGGTTAAAGTTAAGCACATGGGCTAGTCTTATTTCAGTGGGATGAGACAGCAGGCACCAGAGAACTCCTCTGACTTCTGTACTGAATGAGAAACAAAAATCAGGATTCAATTTAGAATCCCAGAGTCAAGCATCAGCATTACTTCATCCCTATTCCTCCCCAGGCACTGGGACAATGCGATTTCAATGACACATCCAGCACCAGAGGAAGCTGCAATGTGAGTAAGAAGGGAAAGCATCAGCAGCAATGACGTCGGCAGGGTGGGCAGCTCAACGTCGCTGCTGATGCCAGTCCAGAGGAACTTGAGCCTTGCTGAAATCAATTGCAAAGCTCCTATCCATTTTAATATGCCCAAGAGTTCACCCTTTTATTCTGTATTTCCTCAACTGCTTCTTATGAAACCCAAACCAATTCATGCTATTAAAGCTCAATTAATGCTCTTTATGCTCAAGCCTCATTTAATTACATTACACTGAAAATTGATTGGCACAAATCTTGCTTTTGTCTTTACTATATTATCTCTGGTTGCATTTCAAATAATTCCTATAGTAATAATTATTATAACATTCCCCTATCAGAGACAACTCAAGGCTTAATCAATACCTAAAAAGCATCGAGCTTGACTGAGGACAGTAAATAAGCACAAAAAGCTGCATTATGATCCTACTCAATGAGCAGAGCACAGAAGGCAGGACAAGTATTGCCACTCTGTTTTATTCCACAATATAACCTCAAACTATTGCATCCCCTGGTGCCCTTTTCCTCCTAGGGCAGCATCCAGTTATGGTGTAAATTCTTCAGGGCAGGACCAGTGCCAAGAAGGGTCAAGGGGGCTGACAGGCACATGCACACAACTCTATGTAGGATAGCACCTGGTTCAAAATTCATGTGTGTTGTTCCAATCCCTACCATGTTTTGCTGCTTCTATTCTTCCTTGCTAAATATACTTTCGCTTCTCCATTTTCTTCCACGTTTCAAAAAAATTTAAATCCTCTTTGATCCTGGCCAAGGCACTCCAAAGATCATGGATGGGAAACCAGTGTCATGATGGGACTCACTGGGATGGTCTCCAACAGTTAGCTAACTCAAGTCTCACCTGAGAAATCCAACCTACAACATTTGCTCTCTCCTTGCCAGCTGCAAAAGACACAGTATATATGAACAATTAAAAGGCAACCTTGAATTTGTGGCCAGGTATAAAGAGGGGAACCCCCTTTATTAGTTTAAGTTAACCATCTTTGCTCTTCAGAGCAACATTCCACTACAGCAACACTCTGGAAGGGGAGGTTACTTGCTCATAGAATTGCTGGCTCTACTGTAGCTTTTTTGGCCCTGAAACCATCTCAGATATGTCAACTGATTGCAGCTGAAAGGCCCATAAATTCCTGAGTGCAGAATTTATAACAAACAAACAAAATAAAAATCCAAAACCCATGAAAAACAAAAAACTCAGCAGTTGAGTCGATCTTGTAACTCCACAGATGTGGCTCCTTATGGCTCTGGTGTCACAACACAAGAGGCTTGGCAGGAGTCCTTGCCTTGCCACCCCCTGCACTCATTCTCACCCCTGTACCACTGCCTGCAACCCATCTGAGAAACAGACTGGGGAGCCGATCTGCCTGACAGAAGTCCTTGCCAATTTTCCTGTGGTTTTAATTTAAACCAAACAAACACTTCCACAATTTATGAAGCATACGCCAAGCCAGACCATGCACAGGGAGGTGGGGGGTATTCAAAAATATTTTTGTTGCTGAAGCTAGGAAGTCAGAACTGGAGGGCTGGCTCCCAGAAGGCAGCAAAGGCAGTGGAGAGGGCCAAGGCTGGCATTGCCTTGTGGCCCTGGATGGGGAAGAGCTCTGAAAAGATGGCTCCATGCTGGAGCTTGTCAGCACAGAGGAGAAATGCCGTGACTCGTGCGCGGGGTAGCAAAGAACGCACAAAGCCAGCACCAGGCCGCAGGGTGTGGAGAGCTGCTGCTGTAGCTACCAGTACATCATCCTTTCCACAACCACAGCACGACTCACCCATAGCTGCTGTTGTCAGCTCAGCCCAGTTTATGAACACAGGGTCCACATACATTTGATTTAAAGATTGAAAATATTACGTAAGGCTCATGTTGTGACACGGGCCTGGTTTAAGGCAATACTGAATATTTAAGGAACAGCTCCACTGACTCTGAGCTGAAGATGTGATGTGACAGGAAAAGTTAAGCTGCTCCTGTCTGTATGGGGGTGTACAGCATACAGCACACACCCTCTCCACAGTGATCAGTGAAGTTTGTTTTTTTTTCCATTCTTGCTATTATCAGTGCTTTCAATATTTTAGAGTCCAATGTTTAAAAAATAACACAACCATTTCCACTTTTGTAACAGGTGGGAGGAGGGAAGAAGAAAAGCAAACAGAGGAGGAAGAAAATGATCAATGCTCAATGCCCACTTCTAAGAGCTCCCTGGGGTATTTTATGGTCTGTTATGGTGGACCCAACCTTGCAATCATGCCTGTGCAAAAGCAGGCTCACTGTTTTGAGAAGGACAAATTTCCATAGCCTGAAACATTTAGCTGGGTGTGTTTCTGCACAACCATGACCCTGAAGTGAATAATGCTGAACTGATCCTTACTCCCTGATGACACCTACCTTGAGTTTTTCTTCTTCCAAAACCATGCCCCAAAATCACAAGAATAACTTAATTATATTTCTACAAACAAGACACATGGTTCTTTGGCCTGTGTCTTTCATTCAAAGCCCAGGGGAGAGTGGAGGATTTCTGTTTCCACCATAGCCTTCTTCCTGTGTCATGCCCCATTAGGGCATCATGTAAAGCAGCAGCATGTTGTGTTTCTAGCATGACAGCATCCTGCAAGCAGAACCCATCAGTCTGATCATCATTCTAGCTGTACTTTAGACAAATGTGTGTGGCCTGTGCTAAGGAATCATGCCCTGTGTGGGGCATGTTGACAGCAGCAATGTGACTGGTTTGCTGTGTAACCCGAGTGAACATTTTCTTGTGCAACAATGAGAATCAGAGTCCTAGACTGGAGTTGTGTCTGCTCTTCAGAACCCTTAATGTCCTCCCATATTCTGTCTGGACCATGAAAAGAAGAAATATCAGTCAGGCAGTTGCATTCCAGACACCAACCTGATGTAATAGAAAGTAGTTTTCAAAGTTTACCCCTTTACAATCATGTGAGCCAGGTGCAAAACTCACTTTCTTGATCTGGATTCATTCCACACCTTAGTATGAATATCCTAGATCTATGATTTTGCTCATGACTAGCTCTGGGGAGACTGTCGTCTCTCCTTCTCCACCTCCCCTTTGCCTCTGGTTTCTGCACTGAAGTGATGCAGTGCTACAGCTCACCCTGGCATATGCCTGTAAGCACAGGAATACAAGTAGCTGAACTGTGCCTCCTGTACCATGCAGACTGCCTCCAGCCACCCGCCCAAGCTGTCCTACACTCTTCATTTCAGTTGCGCTGTTCCTCCACGTTCCTCTGCCTCTGGTGGTGCATCAATCTCCCTGTTTCAAAAGTCAGCTGAGAAGAAGCTGCTCGAGCAAACTCTTTCCTCAAATGCTTTACTGGAGAGGTCTTTCTAATATTAACTCAAAATGACCCATTTAGACCAGCAAAGAAGTGTACAGAGAGCTAGGGGTGTTGCACACTAGAAAGCGGTTAGCATGTATTTCACTGTGCTCATGCTCTTAGCACAAAGTATCTTCAAAGATGAAGCTACGCTCTTCTTGGCATGCAGTGCATTCCAGATTCAAGAGCCTTGGGCTGCAGGTGCACTTGGGGTGCCATAAGCCGGTGTCAGTGGAGCATCCCACGTGCAACAGATTCACTGTTGAGCTCAGTGCAGAAACCTCACCTCTGCTGTCTCTGTGTGTCCACGTCATCCCCATATGCGAATTTGCTACCCCAGGCAACCCTTTCTCGTCCTAACAGCCATTCATCTCTCCCACGGAAGAGCAAAGGTGCTGTGCTACCAAGATCTGAATTCAGCACCAAATGACAGGACCAGGATATAAGCAGCCCATTTCCTGACAACGGCTTCCCTGTGGCCTCCCACAGATCATGTAACCTTTTATCTCCACTTATTGCACCATCACAAGAAGCTTCTATTTATATTACAGAGTGTTTTTGTGCAATTTAGCGTTTGCAAGGCCTTTGAAGACTGAGAAACTAGTCACTGAATATATCCCATAAAAAAGCCACAATAATAATTAAACCTTCTCAAGTTCACATACCTATTATGACAACACCTTCAAAATCTCTAGTCCAGCATAGCAAGCATAACGTTGGCATCTGATCCTCCTTAAACCACATCAGCTCCAAACAAAACAAAACAAGCTTTGACTTGGATGAGCTAGTCACCTGCCAACCTAATCCACAGACTTCCCTCTGAGGACCAACACTGCCTTATGGACCACCATTCCTGGATCTTCTTCAGCCTTCTGTACACCTATGGCCTCAAACTCTGAATTTAAGAGCCCCCTCATGGCTGAGTAGGCCAGCTAAAAAGTGCTCACTCTGAAAGGACAGATTGCCTGTTCTCTGCACAGCAGGGACAAGAAGGACTGCAAACTTAAGGGAAGGAAAATGCTGGTTTAACCCTAAGCATGCTGTGATGCACAAGAGTTCAGGGGTGAATAGGAGTATGAATCTCACAGGTGATGTATGTGAGGGAGTCCTGAGCTGATATGTTGGTATAGTGGAGAAGGGCAGTGAAAGCTCTGTCTTGTGTTCTCTGTTATGGGGCAAAAGAGCACCTCAACAACTTCCCTTTTTAGCTTTTCTACATGGAACAGATGACACAGAGATTACAGCAAGGAGGAACTGCAGACAAGAGGCCCAGGAAGCAGTGGGACAGCGAAGATGTAGAGATCTTGTGCAATAACTCAGTGGAGGTCCCCCAAAAACCAGGAAAAGCATCACCACATCTGGCGACTGCCTACACAAGCTGCCAGTCTATGGCCAAACACTATGCTGAAAGGAGCACTATCATCTGAACTGCAGGTTTCAGCACTATCATCTGAACTGCAGGTTTCAGCTAGTACCTCTGCTGAACTCAGCACTGCGCTGCATGAACCAAACAGTTCACAGGGAATAAGGTTTGGCCCTTCTCTATGGTGTTGCTTGGTTTGAGGAAAAATATCTGACAAATAGAGCTTTTGTTCTGGCAGTAAATAAGCAGTATACTTAAAACAACCCTCTTCCAGATGCCACCCCTCCAGCAAGCACCTTTACCCTGGCATTTGCTTCTATGCCTAGGTTTAACCTCTTATTTACAGGACATAAATCAATTTTAATGGCTCCTGCAGTGGTCCTTCCTGGTGGTTGTAGCGGATTGAGGCTAGATGAAAAGGCAAGGGAGGGAATGACAACTGTCATCATCTCAGCTGGGGATGCAAGGAGAAATGAAAAACAGTATTGGTATGTACAATCATAGTTCTACTTGAGCATTAACCCTTCCTTTCACCCCTCAAAGCATGCAAAAAATCTGCTGGGAGACTCATTTTGGAAATATATACATTCAGCACTGCAGCGGCAAAGGAGGGATGATGGGAAGGGTAGCATTTTTTTCAACAGCAAAAAAATAAAACCTTGCTGAGACCAGAATGGTGACATGCATGGAGGAAATATCGACCTGAACATCACCTCTGGGAGCTGCTCTAAGTTAAACACCGTTCAATAACTAAAAGCTCTGGTATCAGCAGTGTAAGTTGCATCTGCATCTTCAGATTATCCTTGTTTAAAATGAAAACGCCTACTCATGGTTAACCCTCAGAGCAGCACCATCACCACCAGTCACCATGGTTTGCACAAGACTGGGTGGAAACTTCTCACCGAGGAAAGCCATGGCAGAGTGTCCATCTCTGGACTCAAAGAAAGCCCCCAGTGGTTTTCTGTTTTAAGATGAAGATGTGTGAAGACATGGTTTGGATGATGTCCTAAGCCACAGTTTATTCCTCTATGTGTCTTGAGAGACAAACCCTTGTGCAGCCCTGTGCATGCAGTGGTTGTCCCAGCTCAGGCATACACTAACACCTCACAGTCTTCATCCCAAGGCAGTGAAGGAGAAGTATTTTCTGATGTCAGGACTGGTGTCCAGTGCACCCTAAGGCTCTGTTCTTCCTTGTCACTATCTATGTGCACATATAAAGAAGTTAGAAAAAATATTCAAATGTCAAAATGCAGTATCATGGGATCTTTCAACAGACAAAGCTCTCCTCAATATTCCTCTTTTCCTAATCAGTCAACTTATTTTTCCTTATCTGAAGGGGGAGGAAATAAAATAGAAGAATTAGAACTATAGATGAATCAAAAAATTTTCTGAACTCACACCCTCCCTAAAAAAAAAAATAAAAAATCTATTTCCCTTCTCTGGATCTGGTCTGGAAACACAGGAAATTTTGGTGTGGTGGGGGAAGTCCTGTGAAATATTTTCTCTATGGTTAAACAGTGAAATACTGTCAGGCTACTGTTTAAAATCCTACTATTTTTTCCGTGCTTCAGTTCTTCCCAATGTTCTCTATATAATAAGCATTTCAAATGAAATTACATTATTTTAAAACACACTGTAGTAGGCATTTACAATTCCTGAATACTAAGTGCCAATATAACATAGGCCAGATTTATTGTTGTTCCTTAACTTTGTGCCATGTTCATTATATTTTAATGAATAAGGTTTCACATTAATTTTTCAAGCCTTTTCCTTGGAATTATGCATTAGTCTTGTAATTGCATTGCAGAATTAGGTCTCTATTTACATTCATGGAAACT
Source organism: Ceyx melanurus (assembly GCA_024611195.1). Classification (NCBI taxonomy): domain Eukaryota; kingdom Metazoa; phylum Chordata; class Aves; order Coraciiformes; family Alcedinidae; genus Ceyx; species Ceyx melanurus. The sequence continues at coordinate 93,187 of JANHGL010010606.1, read as the reverse complement.
AAATCTTTCTTTGATTTTTTTACCCCCGCTAGGTCAGCAAAATTGCCTCTTCTTCCTATTTTTGAGAGAAGCCCCCCTCTCATGGCCAGCAGCACTCCCACCAGGCAGGGTGGAGCTGTCCCAGCAAAGACCAGTGCCCACTGCCTTCTAAGCCTGGTTGATGAGAGCAGAAGCACCAGGCAAGACGGGTTTGATGGGGGACCAGAGCAGCATTTGAGAGTCTGGTTGCACTTGCCTGGCCATGAGGACCCCTCAACAGCAGCCTGGATTCTGGATTGACCTCTGCAGCATTCCCAGAGAGTGCCTCCCTCCCTCTATGGTTGTGCCTACCATCCCACCTTCCCCTAGTTTTCTCTCTCTTCTGTGCTCCCCCACCCTGGGAGCTCATCTAAGTGATCTTTTCTACTATGCTGACAGCCCAGAAGTATGAACAAAGGGAGCAGACAGAAGAGGGCCATCGTGTAGGGCAAGGTGAAGGTGCTACAAGATGAAAGGCTTTTCACCTTGTGAGTTTGTTTTCCACCTGAGACAGACTGTGAAGAAACTAAGCTGATTTGAGCTGAAATACAGGTTCTGGGCAGTAAACAGACCCCATTTGCCAGCTGTCATCTTCCAGGGGGCAGATTTGATTTCCTGGTCTCAAAGCCTCCAGTACCTCAGCAGCTGACCACAACACTATGTGTGAGGATGTTGGGCAGAACCAAGAGCAGGGGAAGCCCTTGCTCTGCAAGCAGGCACTTGTTAGTTCTACTTACTCTGTGTACTTGAAATTATTAATGTCCATAAACTTTAGGAAAGCTCACTCAATTAGAATTACCTTTTTTTTTTTTTTTGCCTTTGAGACAAAATTAAATTGCTTTATCGCAAGACCACTCTTTTCCCTTGGTTTTTTTGTGCTCTTTTGAAGAGAACACAAATTAAGTCCTGGCTCCTGGGATATCACCAACCAGTGGGACACTGAGGACACATGCCTAGGGACAGCCCACTCTGTTGGTCCAGCAGGATAAACTTCTGTCCTTGCCACTCATTCTTGGTTGTCAGTCATCTCCTTCTCCTGTTCACAAGTACTATCCTCTTAACTCCCTCCTATTCAGAGAATCTCCCCGAGCACCTTTATTCATTCCAAAAGGCCAGGGGCTTTTATGTACCTAACCTTTCCCTTACATCCCATTTTCTCCATGCCAGAGCTTGCTATGCCCTCTTTCCTCTACACAACACCACTTCTAAAGCTCTCCATCCCACTCACACCACCAGGGCAATGATAAATCCTCCTTTGCCTACTCCCTCTCCACCAACACACTCCAATCCAAGTGTTACATCCTGGCTTCTCCCTGTTGCTCAGTGATTCTGCCCCCATACTGCAGTTCCCCAGCCTCCCTCCATGGCAGAGGCTTCACTGTAACCCCTGGGTCACAGCCTCTGCTGATGCCAGAGACAAAAGCACTGAACAAAAAGGAAATTCCCTTTTACCTCCCACCCATTCCATTTCATTATTTTCCCCCAAATTCAGTCTTTTTCCACCAATATGCTGCACCCCCTCCACCTTTCACAGCTTAGGGTTTGAACTCTGCACCAGCACTGCTCCCCAGCAAACTCTTCTACCTGCATCAAGCCTTGCAAGCTCTGCCAATTACCACTCCTCCTACTGCTCTTTCCCCAACATGCATCTGCTTGCAGGGGCTGGGAAGGTACCCTCGACAGCTGTCCAGAGGGCTTTCTGGAGGGCTACCAGCCTGCTGGAGGTGCCAACCTCTCTGACAGCTGCACTGAACTCCCACTGATGCACTCTTTTCTTTGAGCTGGCCACCCTGAAGAGTGTTTTGCCTGTGTTTGTAGTCAACAGACATACAGAAAACAAACCCAATCAACCAAGCATTTGAATCTAAGGTGGGACTACTTAGAGATGACAGATTTCTGGAAATCAAATTCTAAAAGGGGGTAATTAAGAAGTCTGGCTTTTTGGGTTGAGTACAAAGATTCAAAAAAATACAGGTTGGAAAAAAAACAAAACCAAACAACAAAACCAACCCTGAAATATCCACAGATTAGTTATTTTTTAAAACACAACTGTATGTACTTCAAGAAAGAGAGCAGTATCATGCATAATTTAGCTGGCGCACAGACGGTGCTGTTGTGTGTTTCATGTGCTTGAAATAAATAAGCATAAATTACTTAATTTGAATAACACCAAACACCTGATTCCAGAGACAGAGCAACACTTCACACTAAGGGATGTGAAGTGCTCTTGGTTTGTTGATGTCTCACCAGAGCAGAGGAAAAATGAGCAAGCTGAAACCAGAAAGTTGTATTGCAACTTGTAGGCAGCCTTTACAGGGCTCATGAAGAGCACATCAGCTGAGCCCTGGTGATGTGGTGGAGCTATAGAGGAGATCCATTACTAAAGAAAATGCCAGAAGAATGAACATGAGATACCTACACATATTCTTTAATATGTTGGTAACACAGGATTCAATAATAAGAACAAAAGTAAGTTGGGTAGCCTGCATCTTCATAGATATGAGGCTTTTCAACTTATCCTCAAAATTTCATTAACAGACCTCAGGTGAAAAATACCTGACTATTTCTAACAGACCTCAGAAAAAAAAAATCCCAGCAACTTTTTTTTGTGTGAATGTTTCTGTTTTCCCACCCACAGATGCATAAACATGTGATTGGAAAACTTCTACTTTAATAAAATTTAAAAATTAACGTCTAGTAACTTTATCTCCATGTGACATGAAGATTCACATGACATTTGCCTCCTACCATTTATCCGTGCTGAAACAAAAACTTTCAGATTCTGACATATCACAGATTCTCACATCTCTCAAAAACTGATTTCATTAACAGCAAATAATTTATCTTCTAGGTACAAATTCCTGTTTCAAGTTACAGTTGTGGTTCTTTGCTACAACTGAAGAAGGAAAGGCAAGGCAAAGGACCATCTGAGATACAGGTTGAACTAGCTCTGCTTTAAATTTGTGACAATATTTTCTTGGCTTATTGCAACCTTCAGCTTTTTGCCTATCTCAAAACAGGCATCCCAGTTAAATGAACAGTACACCAATACGACATGCTTTTGCAAGTCTGGCTAAGCTCTGAGGTGGTCCTAAACCCAACCTAGAGAAGATGAAATAAAGCATCTCTCACCTTTAGAAATGAGAGCAGTGTATGCAAACAAGTCATAGGCACTGATTGCTATGAGACTGCATAAGACTTCTTTCCTCCTATGGTTTCAGCTTTCAAATTGTCCATGGAGCATAAGCAAGGCTAGAGCTGACCCCAGTGTCTCCTTCAACATGTGGAAAAGGCTGAAGTATTCCACAGTTTTTTTGCCTCAGTCTTCACTGGCGAGCATTCAAACCACACCACCCAAATCACAGAGGGTGTTGGCTGGGACTGGGAGAGTGAAGAACCACCCAGGGTAGGAGCAGATCAGGTCCGGGAACACCTAGAGAACCTGAAGGTGCACAAGTCCATGGGACCTGATGAGATACATCCACAGTCCTGAAGGAACTGGTGGCTGAAGTTGCTAAGCTACTAGCTATCATATTTGAGAGGTCCTGGCAGTCTGGTGAGGTTCCCACAGATTGGAAAAAGAGGGAACATAACCCCCATCTTTAAAAAAGGAACCAAAGATAACCTGGGAAACTACAGACCAGTCAGCTTCACCTCTGGGCCAGGTAAAATCATGGAACAGATTCTCCTGGCAGCTGTACTGTGGCACATAAAAAATAATCAAGGGGTTGGTGACAGCCAACAGGGTGGCAAGACTTTGGAATAAATTGCCCAGAGATGTTGTGGCTGCCCCCTCCCTGTGGCTCCCCTTCCAACCTAGGCCATTCTATGATTCTATTACATATGCACCCTTAGCTCCCCTCTGCACAAACAGGCAGTGGGAGCAGCTTTTCTTTACTTCAAGTTAAGAAACCCAAACATTATCAACAACCTCGTACTTACTGAGTTCAGCAATGCTCCCCACACGTGTGGCAAGTAAAGACTGCTCGATGGTCCTTAGCTCTGACTGGCTGAACATCTGCACTTCCCCAGGCTTGTTTGACCTCTGCTGGTCTTTGTGAAGGTTCAAGCTGTCCGGCAGGCAGAGAACACCTACAGTGGGGAAAAATAAAGAAGCCCAATGTCATTTCGGTCAGTAGGGATGACTTTGCTGACACCACACCGGGGACATTCCAAAATGAAGCCTTAGTGTGCAGAGCTCAAAGACAATCAGCAACTACAACTCAATGTCACAGACAACTCATGCTCTCAGAAGTGACCCTTGCCAGCTCTTCTGAATATCCTCAAGTCATCTAGGATGTCACTGAGAGATCATTCTTGAAGAACATCCTAGAGAACTGCCCAAGGAGGAAGTCAAGAGGGTTCCAAAGAAGCCTCCTAGAAACTAATCCAAATGCAGTTTACATTAATTAGAAAATGGTATCTCAGCAGAAGTATTTTTAAATACTGGCTTTAAAATGAGATATGAGACAGACAACACATTTACATTTCCTGTAAGGGGAAATCTACCAACAATTGCCAAAATAATGGACAGTGTCAAGATGCTTGAAGTGTCATTGACAGGCTTACTGAATTTCTTTTCTAATACAACTACTGGCATTTGAAGTGCTTGGGCTTCAAAAGCACATTATGCAGAAGCCCTTACAGCTCTGAATTTTCGTGGGGCAAGACATAAGTAAAGCTACTGACACAGAATAATTTACATACACATTCATTGAGGCACAGAAGTCACTTTCTGCCATTATGTCTAAACCCTCAGGCGTAGATAGAGGGCACACATTTATTAATCAGAATCACTGTCATGATAAAAACCAGAACTGATTTTTAAGACCAAAGGCTGCACTACCACCCATGGGCAATAGAAGCATAGAAGTCCAGCTTGAGAGCCAGCTCTCCTCCCTTCCTGTGGGCTATAAAGAACTAGCTATGGCCACACACTCCACAGTATCACCTTCTCAGTCCCACTGGGATGCACATAGGTGGAGATCCACTGGAGGTAGTGGAATTGTACCTCTTTAGGATGCTGAAGCTTCATCTTATCTCCATTGTGTGATATGCAACAATTACCTTTGAAAAGAAGCCAGAGTAGGAAATGTATTTTTTCCATTATATTATTTTTTCCAATTCCTTCTTTTTAAGCACTAGAAAGAGGTTCTGCCCTTATGGGCCAAACAGACATTACAAAATCGATTAAGAAGGTACACATTTAGTGTTTTTCTTAAGGGGGAAGATCTTAGCTCATTTCCCTTCTCAGCAAATATATGACATCTGTCATGTTTTAGGGTCAGGGCAGCTCCTTATACCTATAACAGATGCTCTCAGTTACACCCTCTCCCTCTCAAAAGGAGAAGAGACAGGGAATAAGAGAGGACACCTGACACAGCAACAGGGGGGAAAGAACTAAAAGCAGAGAGGTGAGCAATAAGTAGTGGCAACAGCTCATCAAAGAAGCTCTCCAGATTCTCCTGCCATCTCTCTGTGGCTGACTTGCATAAACACTTGGCATGCTCATCAACATTTGTATTCTGGGGATGCACAGACCTCAAGAATCTTTCAAATGCAGATGTGCCTGCATATTTTAGTAAGTATGCTCTCCTGAAAATCCTTCTCATTTATTTGGATTATTTTTTATAATTTAATGGGTAGAAATTAAGGCAAAATTGGAAGAGTCTTCCCTGCAGAAAACAGGTGTGTAGCTGATCTGATACTCAAAGAGATTTCTAAGAAAAAGAAAAAGAGCACAAACACCTTTATGGCATTAAAAAAAAAATAAAAAATATCCAACAAGGAGCAAAAACACAACTGGGGAAAAAAACACTAGTTTAAGATACTTTACAAGTAATATTCAAAAGGTTTAAAATCATAAGTACCTCGAGATATCACTAGTTTCAACTGTTTTCCCCAAAAACTACAAAATAAAAGGGAGTAAAATCCTTTAGAAGAAAAACTGTCTCTCTTTTAATCAGTATTTGATGTAAAGCTCGAACCTGCTGATGAAAGACTATGGCAGTGCATTGCTCCCTAGCTAGAAAAGAACATGGCAAGTGGAGGGAGAGGGAAAAGAAGTTAAACATTTCTGACTACAAATATTTTTTTATAAATACTAACATTTAAATAGCCTCCACCAGCTTTCACTGGCATGGCTACAATTCAGCCTCCTTATTTTAATATCTCATCTGAGTAGGTGACCCAGGGTGTTGGGCCACCTCATTTTAAATATATATAATTTATATATATATATATATATGCAATTCCCCTTCCCACCCCCTTTAATGGTTAGACTAGATGATCGTTGAGGTTCCTTCCAGTCTGGTATGCTATGATTCTGCATATTATGTTTGCTTCTTCAGCTGTGGCTTCAGCCATACTGTGTTGTACTTCACAAACAGGTGAGGGTCTCAAAGTTTCTATCAGTCTGAAAAATAGGACTTTTTCCCCCTTATTTTTCTGGCTATTGCTGCTGATGCTATCTGCCTATCTGCCATTCCACAAAGACTTCTGTACAGTACCTTCAGAACAATGTCACTATCTCTCTTTCCTCTCAACCAGCACTGTTCTTTTCTGCAATTACTCAACCCTGCATGCTTCTCTGCCCAACATTTTATCCCTCTTCTTCCCTCCAGCTCACTAGAGTAGAAATTAAACAGTTGTTACCTAATGAATGAGGCCAGACTCACTCAGAATGCCCCTGGCTGCTCTGTGCCACTCAGCAATGTACAGCAACCTTACATTGCATCTATGACTGCCATGAACCATTGGGGCAAAGCAAAACAACCAAAATGCTCAAGTGTATTTGGATTTTGTCCCCTCTTTCAGTCCTTCCCCTAATCTGCATGCTCACCCTCGGGCAGGGACCTGTCTAGGACTCATCTGCAAGGAGACATAACCAGAATGGGTGATACCCCAAAACTGGTTTATTCACTTTGCCCTTGGTCTCAGGGTACTCTGTAGGTAAAAGACTGAAGAGAAACGCAGAGAATACATTTTTAAATCAGCAGGATGACAAAAAAAACCCCACAACAATATCAAAAACCACTGTGACAAGTTCCTAATGCTTCCCCTCCCAAATCTCCAGAGAAAAAACAAAATAATGATACATCAGATTTTCATTATGAATACACTCCACATTTTTCCTGCCCTCTGGGCTCAGCTGAAGCACAAGACAGAGCTCAATCTCCAAGGACTTAAAAATCCCAAGCCACAGAAGTATTGCACCAAATGACACAGTGAAGACTGAAGATGCCCAAACTTAAAGAAGTAGATGTTTTAAACCTACATGTAAACTCATCCAAAGCCTGGGGGTACTTGGTAACTTTATTCCAGTTTCCCCAAGCATATTCCCACCTTTTGGGATGCATCACCCTCTGCTGCAAGACAGATTATGACACAAATATATATACATTCCTGCATACTCATTTCAGAGCTTCCACAGAGCTGCCCTTGAAGCGTGACAGAAGTGTGCGTGTATCACAAAAACATCCCAAAGGGCAGGAGAAATATGGGGTTTGTAGCCCAAATCTTGCCTAAATACAGAGAAATAATTTTATTTATTTATTTATTTTTATATACCAGCTGATGCAAATAATTTGATTCCTGAAATGCTGGCACCTACACTGCTCATATACCATGACCTGCAAATGGTATATTTCTTTCTCTCAGGTGTAAGAGGCTGCTGCCTTTCCATGGGCCATGCATTGCTCTTGTCACTGCACAGCTATTTGCATCCTGCAAAAGCAGATCAAAGGGTAAAACCATAAACAAATTAGACGAGCAGTCTTTTGTAAACCACCATGAATGACTACACAATGTGGAAAACAATAAATGCAAGTTTTTTTGGAGCAGGCAGTAAAATTTGAGACAAGGCTGTATTGCATTCTCAAACATCCCACAGTATGGTCCCGAACCAGGTTTGTCACCTACCGCAACATTTTCATCCTCAAATCCATTTTAGGAGGAGACAGAATCTAAACTTGCAGTTATGGTTACTGCAGGTCTGAAGTTACTACTCCAACCTCCTTCCTCTTCTCACCTGTTGTAAACATGCTTCAGCACCATATCCCTCCTATATTTGAAGCTTTTGCTTGTATTATAAGGAATTTGATTCAATTAATAAAAAAGCCCACTGGACAACATGATGCAAATTATCCATGCTGAGGCATCTAGCAGAAACCCAACACAAATGTGTTTGTTTTGACCAAAAATATAAGCACTGTACTGACTATAATTTATTTATTTTTTTGCACATTTCACCAGTCATTCCTTTGTAAAGAGTGCCAAATTTATTTATGTATTACTTTTCAGTCTGGATAGAATCATGAAGGTTTTGCTGCTCTCTTGCTATTTTTCTTTAATTAAGTGATTCTACTTTCAAGAGAAAATAATTCAAGGAATCTGCAACCTCCCTGTTTATCTATTACATCTTAAGCAAGAGTGCATGTCTGGAAAACAGCTCATATTCCCACTGCAAGGAACAGCAGGATCCTGCTGCTGAAATTAAGTGTGCAAGACAGATAATCAGGCAAACTACTGTACAAAATAAGCCTGAAAATGGTAGCTAACCCTGGACAGTCCCCAAAACATAATGTTGCGTGTTACATTGCTCAAGTCAATGTTGACCTTACCTAGGATCACTATATTTAGGTGTAGGAAATCCACTCAATCATCTTCTTTAATTTGTTTGGTTTTTTTACACAGTAACATGACTAGAAAGTTTTTCAGTCCTGTCTCCCCTTCTCATAAGGAAACATGTCAAGTTCTAGAGCTCATGAACGTATCCAATCAAGAAAACTTCCACAAGCTCATGTACCAAAATATATTCCAGCACCAGAGAACATTCCTGACATCTACAACTTAAAGGTCTACAGGAAAGATAAAAAGGGACAAAAGTAATGCCAGCTGCCTCTGCAATAGCAAAAGACTTCACCAGGTGCAAATGTCAGCTGGCTGGTATTATGACATGCAGGAAGATCTCTCCTGATCACACCTTTTTCAACCATGGCAACCACAAATATTGATCACACCAGATTTTGAAGCACAGTATGGGAACACCAGAATCCCAACATCAATGCACAGGAGCTGGCCAACACAAAGCAACACAAACCACCACACAGAAGCTGAAACTTAAACCCAACAGGCTTTGAAGCAACATGCACCACAACTCCTTGCTCAGCCCGTCAACCTGGCCGGCAAGGCAGATGGAAAACATCTTGACTTCTCCTTACAGAAACGAGACTACAGGGAAAACCCTGAAGCTAATCATATCAGCCAGCTTTCAGTTAACTGAAGACCTGGAAAGCATTCAAGGTAAGGAGTGCAAAGTGCCTTCTTTCCACACATTCCAGCCTGATTAAATAACAAGGAGTGGCTTTTCATGGAGAAAATGTGAAGCGTTTCGGAAAGCTAAGTGGTGATAAAAAGTTTCCAGAATCAGTGTCTTAACAGTAGGCAGAGAAGCCCAAACGAGGAAGGGTGGAACAGACACAAGAGTCAGATGCAAGAGAGCAAAGGGACACTACTTTTGTGTGTCTTTTACACCCAGTACCCAATGACATTAAAAAAGCATTACCAGCTTTACACTTAGCCTCAAGACACTGGCATTAACCAGTTAAGGTAATATTCACATCCAATTTATGGATGAAGTGAAAGTAAATCATGAGAGAACTAACTCAAGGTGAAATATAACATCAGAGAAAAACAGGAAAAGAGCATAAGGCCTCTAGTTATGCAGTTTAACCACAAGAGATCACCCTTTCTCTCCTGGAAAAATCAGAAGAGCAAATGAATAATGCTTAAAAATGAAAGAATTGACAGCCTAACAAAATTACCAAAAAAATTACCAACAGCACCAATCACTGATAAATGACAACAAAAAGTTGTAAAAAAACATGCACACTTTGGGTTTTCACAAGCAAAAATCTTCACTTCCAGAACACCTGCAAAGAACTATCAGCTACAGAAGGGCAAATTTCTAGCCAAGTTTGGAGGCTTTGTCTAAGCAGTTTTGTCTGTCTTCTTGCAACTGGAAATTTTAGAAGCTCTATATCTGCAGAACAGTTTTTTCTAAAGACACATCATCATTTTCAGGGCAGTGTCCTAGCTGAGCTGGATTTAATTTTATCAAAAGCCAAAATGGATGATCATTGCTCAAAGCAAAGAGTACCTCTGAGATATTAGAGCAGGTGATACAGGAAAATTAGATAATAGAATTTGTACTACAGCATGTGACTGTGACATCTTTTCTTGTAAGAATTTTCTTAGCACAACACATTCTACTTAATTGGGACGTCCTCCTTATTAGGATCCTTCTAAAGGCAATTGTTTCAGCCTAATGATAATGAGTTGCAATCACTGCTGCTTAAAACACCACAGAAGTAACAACAATTCAACTAAATTAGGATGTATTCTGCTAGCACCAGGCAGTTAAGTGGTGCACAACCAAGTGGAACACAGGATGGATTTGATTGTTTAGGCAATATATTACAAAACAAAGAAGAATCAGAAGATTAGATCCAACTAAACATAGAAACTAAGCTCCCAAATGTCCAGCTACACCTTTACATTTATTTTTAATAGGATATGGAGAAAACAAACTCTTGGTCATGACAAAATCAGTTATAAAACTTCAATATCCTCAAAACCAGCACAAAAAAACCCCCACAAAACCCAAAACAAATTCAGTGAAAGCAAAACAAAACCAGCTCACAAGCAAGAGAAAAGCTAGAGATGCATCTCCCCATGTTTCTCACAAGGTGTCTCCTTAAGTGACACCTTAAGTGGTCTTTGTGGTGCTGCCATGGGGCATGCAGCAGCAGATGCTGCTTACCAGTGCACATCCAGGAGCTGGATAGGAAGCAGGTGTGCTGAAGGCAGGGTGATCTGCAGCTGATGCAATAGCCACATCCCCCTCCCTTTCCCCACTTGAGGGGACTGATGTGCACCTAACCTCTTCACCTGCCTTTGATTTCAGCATCGCTTTTCCTGTTGGTCACGAAGGGGCATTTTATTGAGTTTGAACAGGAAAATTGCACAACAGCACACTGTGCTCAGACATGCTATTCCACTGTCACAGTGACCACAAAAGTTTCAGTGTGAGCTGCGATTTTTTTGGCAGAGAGACTTTAGAACCGACACAGCACATTTATTTCACCTCAAATACCCATCAACTCAAAACTACCCTGATCTAAGCTATGCCTTCCTGGAATTAGTGATGTGGAGGAGAAAGGTTTTCTATCACACTGTTTGACAGGAGGCATCCAGATTCAGAAAATAAAATTTCAAAATGCCAGTATCATCTTCCTTCTCTGCTACATGCAAATAAATATTATACATGCAGCCCTCAGTGTCTCAATCCAAGCAAGAAGTTAAGAGGTCACGGGGAATGTGATGGAAGAGAAGGGCCCAATGAATGTGCTTGGGGATATGGCTTAGTGGTGGACTTGGTAGAGTAGGGTTAATGGTTGGACTTGATAATATTAAAGGTCTTTTCCAACCTTGATGACTCTATTCTGTAATGTGTTGGCAGTGCCAGCTAGGGAGAAAGCTCAGAGAAACGTAGATCTGATGATAGCCAGCCTAACTGTGAGCTGCCTCTTGCAGCTAGCAGCAAGTACTCAAGATGGCAGACATACACTCAAGGTGGAAGAGGAGGTGAAGTGGTACAGGCCTGGACTCTGGACATGCACAGGAGTACTAAGTTACTCATAAATAAGTTTAGCTAAAAACAGGCACAACCCCCTATTTGATCAAGAGTTCACAGAAGGTCTAAGCCTTTGAGTCAAAGAAAATGACAAATGTGTTAATGGGTTTTATTTCACAGAAGAAGGCCTGTCAGCTGATACCAGCAGAACAAAAGTCTTCAGTGATTCATAGCTTAATATGCTTTCCCAGGGCCTCTTAATTTCCTTCATTCCTTACCACCAGCCCTCAAAAATGCCTGTTCACAACAGGCAACTTCCCCTTCAGCGACCCTGATGCGGGCATGGCCCAAAGGCCCAATGGTGCCAATGCAGCATCCCTCCCAAACCAGGCTGGTCTCTCTCTCCAGTGTTTGACAAAGAAAGCACCTGCAGTTAAGAACTACTATATAGTATACAAGCAGTGAGTTTCTCATAATGATACTATTTTGGACTTCTTGAGAAGATAGACTGAGTATTTCAATCACAAATTAATTAACCCATACAAGCACATAATCCCAAGTAATACCTACTATCCAAACAAGCTCTTGTACCAGGTACTGCAGCTGTAGGAAAGCAGTACAAAATGCTTGATCAAAAAGAGCATTTTTTACCACTGTTTTCTCTGTGTGTCTCCCTTCCTTTGGCATAGGTACCATGGTCAGATGCCTTCAAGGGTCGAACACATCGTTGCAAAAATACTGATGTGCCTACTGAATCCATTGCCTTTTGTCCTGTCACAATGCACAAATGAAAATAAGTTGTCCCTCCCTTCTTGATGTCCAGCCCTCATGTATTTATAGACATTAATTAGATCCCCTCTCAGTCTTCTCTCCAGACTAAAAAGCCCCAGGTCTCCCAGCCTTTCCTCCTAAGGTAGGTGTTCCAGCCCCTTCATCATTCTTATAGCCTCCATTGGACTCTCTCAAGAAGATCTCTGTCCCTCTTGAACTGGGGAGCCCAGATCTGGATACAACACTCCAGGTGAATGACACCCCTTTCTGCAGAGCTGGGTACTTGCTGTTTCCTTTTTAAGTCCATTCCACAAATGCCAAAGCCTTGGGCTCTGCCATAGGCAATTCCACTACATTACCAAAGAGCAGCTAATACCATTTCAACTTTGAACAACTAAATCATCAGCACCAAAGGTTTCTGAGAAGGCACTAGGGTAACAATAACTTAAGTTAATGAATAAAATAAAATAAAAAAATAAATAAAATCAGTAAAGTGTAGTTGGTAGTGCACTAAACCCCAAAACACAGGACATGGAAGGGTTGCAATGAATCCTTCAAGCCTCAAGAATCCCCAAGGATACTTGACTACAATTCTACTGCTGCCTCATGTTGCCGTGCATCAGCAGGGCAATGCAGGAGGCTCTGGCAGAACTCCTCCTGACTTTGGAAGGGTCGGGATTTTACCCCTGAGCAATGAGTTTTAGGTAAACTTGAGCATGCAGTAAAGGTTAAGTAATTAGAATTTCCTTTCAACTGCTTGCACACATGAATATCAGATCAGCCAGTCCACCCTCAGCATGAAAGCCTGAGCTTAATGAAAGTAAAGATTGCCAAGATGTTTTAGAAACATGCGCTGCTATTAACTGTCTTTAGGGTGCTTATTTACTATGCTCCCTCCTACCCTGCTAAGGATAGCATTGAGGAAACAGATTATCACAGTGGAATAAAAAACTACTACCTTTGAAGGTATATAGAATAATAAAATCCTGGAAATATTCCATGCATGTGGTACAGGACTATGGCAGCCTCCTGAACAATCCCAGAGCACATGTCCTACAGCCCTCCAGCATCCCCCTCCAACCAGGTTTGCTGCATTGTTTGGGGTATCCCTAGGAGATGAGATGTTCTTGAGTTTAGGTACTGTCAGCTGTGACCTGCACAGGACCAAGTTACTTCTTTACTGAGGCTGCGAGCTGGGTAACACACTGGCTTCAGTGTGTGCTTCAGTGGGGCTTTGCCACGTATTTAAAGGCAAATATTCACCTAAAAAGCTCACTGATGGGAAGCCCTGGATGCTGGCCAGATTACAGTCCTTTCTAAAAGTAACCTTATGTTCTTAAAACATTCCACTTGGCTTACTAAACAGAAAACCCTTGTTAATAGCACAAATTTCGCCATCCAGACCTTTGATATAGAGACCTACAACAATAAATCAGCTCTGACCAGTAAAGGTTAACCTATATACATCGATATATGGTAAAATCATTACAGAAAATGAAAAAAAAAAATTACAAGAAGAGATATCAGGCTACTTTTCTACATTTTATGACCATTGGCTGGCTGAACCCATTTCAAGTAATTCAGCTTTTAGAGCTGGACACCCTCTTCCCATCCAGCCAATACACAAACTGTATTCAGGTGCATGAGCTCATTACATGGCTACCAGTTTAACTTAAAAATACTTTAAAAAATTACTTTGCAGATTTTTAATACTACAAGATTTGGCTTTTTTTTTGATCTCTGCAGAAAATCTATTTATATATTCTGAATTTTATGATATCAAGAAAGAGTTTATTCCTAAAGTATCTCAATTTTTTTTTTAAATGACACCCTCTATTACTTTCTCCACACCAAAATGGCTACACATTTATTCTCTGAGAGGTTAAAGGTCAAATCCAGTTTTAATTTATCCATAATCTTCAGATCACTTTTTCACCTAGACATTCACAAACGGATCAATAAACAAATGTCAAAAACCCTCTAATCAAGGAATATGGTAACTTCCATACCAGCCACTTCTTCAGTGCACTGAACAGACAGTAGTTAATAAACAGATGCTTGTGATTTTCTTTTTGGTTCAGCGTGGTCTTCAGCATGATTGACACAACTGCATCTTATCCATCCTCTGCTTCAAGTAAAACATGATGCTGTTCCCCAGGGGCTCACCTCTTCCCATGGGTGCCCTCAGAAGGACAGAGATACATCCCTGGTGGTGCCTTGGCTGCCCTGTGGAGCTGCTTCACCTCCAAGCATAGCTTCACAAGACCTCCCCCAGTACTCAAGCACCAAAACTAGAGCATGGAGAAACTGTGAAGCAGTTTTTGCCCCAGAGCTTTGGTCTTTAAAATGGCTGAGACAACTCAGCTGACATTAAAAGAAAAATAAATGTTTTTAAAACATTTTGAGGGAAGTGACTGCCCTAGAAAAAAAATGCCGTTGGAATAGATGAGAAGCAACCGAAACTGGAAATTGGGGACGTATCATGATTATCAGCAGGTAGCTGTAACAGTAGGCCATGCCAGCTACATCTCATCTGCTGATTTTATTTAGCCTTTTCTCTCTTATTCAGACTGAAAGAAAGCAAATGGTATTTGGAAACTTCCAGACACAGCTTCAGTGGGTTAGCATTACATAACTGATAAGCTGACTAAGCAACAATATATCCTATGAAGGACATAGAAATTAAATATGAAACTTGGAAACTGATTCAAGTCAAATGCCCAGATATAAAAGAACCCACAAATAATAAACCACTATAAAGAAAAATCAACATATTCCATTTTCCCAAGTCAAACTCCATTTCTATCACTTGGGTACAGTCTGTGAACAGGTGCCTGTTCACGATATGATGTCTTCCCCCATTTTGCCTGCATACAGACCTCCACTTGATTTTTCACTAGCTACATTCACAACAGCTGCCTTCTTTCATCTACCCATTCCTCAGCATCTTCTCCAGGGCTACAACAGTAAGAGAGATGCCCAGTCCTGTTACCGTGAACATCTTATACCTGCAACAAATCAAGCCAAATGTTCAGCCTAGAAGTTCTTGCTGGAGGTGGTTACAGCTCCTAAACTAGGTTGTACTTATTCCAATCACATTCTCTGTGGGTAAGCACAACAAAATGTTCCCTCTTTTAGATTTCTTAATATTAGCAATGATAGGAACCATAGGAATTAAAAGAGAATTATTGTCATAGTATTTGGAAGAGACATGGATTCAATGAGAATTACTATTTTGTAGCATAAAGCACACCATGAAATGCTAATTGCAATGCACAATACTGCAACAACTACGGGAATTATAAGCAAGTTGATCTCAGCTGCATGTCATGAGGAAAACGAACAAAAATAGACTAAATTTCTAGTTCAAAAATAAATTTGCAATTAATTATTTCCATTCTTTCTAGCGAAAATGCAGAACTCTGTAACTGAAATTATTTGTTGTTTCATGGCCTCCACCCATAAGCGGACAACACACAACCACTGACCCTAGTCACAGGGACTGCTACAGCAGGCCAGGAGTGATCCATGAGCTTCATTAAGAAATGTAATTAGAGTTCATATATATACACACATACACAGTGAAATTAAAGTAGGCACTTACATGCACCAGACTTCCCAGAGAGTATTCTCTGCTCAAGAACTGTCACTTAACTTAGAGCTCATTCACCAGAAATACATAATCAAGAAAGTAACTCTTGACTTGCTGCTAACAGTTTGAGTTTGGGTTGGACTTGGTTGTGCAGAGAGATGTCTACAGAGCCACCTCCTCATCTCAAGAGTTAACAGGCAATAGCATCCAACTCTTCTCCTGAAAGAACCTGTTTTCATGCAAGGGTGAAGCCACAGTACAGAGCCAAGGATGATGCTGTACAGGCATCTGGCAGCTCCTGAATGTAGCATATAGAGCACCAACCCATCAGCAAGAATCTACTGTATTAAGTAAATGGATGCAATTTCACTCCTTGCTGTGGTTTTTAAACTAAGTTTTAGTGCACTCAGGGGCAATAATATACTATCTAGCCACAGACTATTCAAAGGAAGAACTAAACTGTTTATTTAAATAGGAAAAAAACAATCATGTTCTCTTGCACCGTGAGAGATAAGATATATGCTACACAGACACAACACTTGAAAGACACATGTCACATGGGTCATCTCTTCTGACATAAGGTTTGTCTAATGAAGAGAGATGGTTCTTCTGGCCCACATTCCTTATGTTAATCAAGTCTCTAGGTGGCTAACAATGTTTTTATTGACCCCAACAAAAATGATTTAAAAGAGTGAGAGCAGAAATCATGGCAAAAGCAATGCCAATTTGACAATATGAAAGCCCTTGAGACCAGCTCTTCATTGGGAATTCAGGTTTTACCCTACATTCAATCCTATAAACATTAAAAGTCCTACCACATTTAAAGGATCCTTGATTAACCTGACCTTGACCTGATTATGTGATAAAGAACAACTGAAAATGTGGAGACAAGGTTTTCTTCTTCAGATAGAACTTTCACACTTTCAGGTAGAGAAACAGATGCAGACACAGACTGCCCTGAACTAGTTTCTCAGGATCCATAGCCTTGATCTTCACATACTTTTTGAAAAATTAAATCCAAGTTTTTCATATACACAAAAAAAAACCCCATTCTGAGATCTGCACATCATGGTGGAGGGCAGAGAAAGAAATGACTGCTAGAGATAATGCCTGCAACTGCAAGGAGAAATGGTAAAGTATTTTTGGGGTGACTTCAGAATCATGGGAAATATGCAGGATGAAGCAATGGCTTTTATGTGCAAGTGGAAGTATGATTAAAATGTCCTTAGGCACATAACTCGAGTGTCAGCACAGACCAGTATGATGCAAATGAGAGAGATAAGATGCTCATGAACTGTGATTTATCAATAGGGCATATAAGATTAATACAAGCAGCTATAGAGAAGGAAAACAACAACAAAACAACTACACAAATGGTGGAAAATTCTCACAATGGCAGCAACATAAGAGGACAGCTCTGTTGAATCAAAGACAGGTCTGTGCTTAATTTTAGCTGTACAGCAAAGTTTCATTTAGGTGCTTTAGAAGCAGACTGACCAAGAAATTACTGGAGTAAATCATGGAGAGACATTCAAAATATACAATACTAACATAGAGAAAGATTATGCATATTGGGGGAGCTAGAACATGTCTTCATCCAAAGAAGATAATGTCCAGCACAACAACAAAGATAATTTCTTGTCCAAAGACAAGAAATACATTATTAGAGAATCCTAATTAGAGAAGACTAACCCAGACTAACTAAAACAACACATTTTTGTCTCTTAGCTGGACTTAGACAGTTGATCTACTGATCATGAAGCCTTCAGGCTCAAACACCAACTTGTGTAGCACATTACCTCAGTCACTCAGGATCCTCCAAGCTTCTAAGCCACCACACTTACCCCAAAGTAAAAGTCTTGCACCTTGTCATCTAGGTGCAAGACATTTGGCTAATGATTACTTATTTGGCTGATGTCCTATGTGACTATCAAATCCAGAGGCCCATGGCACGTGCTGGAAAAGCTGCTGAGGACCAAGGGACTTTTGAGACACAGAGACTGCCTGCTGTGTGGGGGCTCAGCTGGTGGCAAACACCAACAAGCTGGCTGCCCATGGAAATCCTGTTCCAGCGACAGGTCCCCACCAGTACATCTGTGCGTGTGCCAACACCCGCTCTTTATTCAACTTCCTCTGTCAGTTTATTTTGGCCATCGACCAAATCTCCACATGCTGCAGCCTACAGCTGGGAACCTGCTGGGGCAGCAGGGGAACAGCAGGAGGGTTATGGCACAGCCACACCGCTGCCGGCCGGCCCCAGAGTGGGGAAACCAGCACCGCCAGCAAACTGGGTTGGCTCCTCACCGCTGCAAGAGGGCTCTGCAGAGACTTCAGCCTGTGAGAACACAGTGACCTGAGGGACATACGTGACATCTGCAGGTGCTGTGGTTTGCAGGCTGTGGCTACAGGCACAGAAACGAGCTCGAGTTTTCACTCACATAGCTGTGCAGCGTGCTGCTGAGCAGCCTCTGGCTTTGAAGACTCATCAGTGCAAACCATCGCCACACCAGTGTGGGTTTGTCAAGTGCACTGCTGAGTTTGCTTTATCACCACAGACTAAATGCTACTGCAGATGACTTCCATAAAATGAGATACACTGCTGTAATAAAGGAAACAATATTTACCAAGATAGTTAGAACTTTATTTTCCATATATGTCTTCAAAACAATTAACTAATATTAGGGCATTCATTTTCCTCAGACCTGCATGTCTCAGGCGCATATGGTTAGGCCTCTTTTATTTTACACAACTAAGGTGTAATGCTTCAAATCTGCTGCCTTGAATGGGAACAGATACACTGGTACCTGTGATGAAACCAGAGGTCTTAATCTGCCAGCCCAAAACCTCTTCTTTATAAGAAGTGAGAGTCAGAAGCAGGGTAAAACTAGGTGCGAGATGCTCCCTGGGTGAAGCCAGCAAACCAAGGCTCTCTGACAACCACGCAACACGAATGATGCACCCACTAAGTGTTTTAACACAGAGATCCAATGAAGGTTCACTAAAGAAGCAATGTTCTAGCTCAATGCCATGCAAATTGGCCTTACCCTAGTTTATGTAAGCTGGCACTGAGGGCACTGGCCCTTATTTACACCACTGATGGTCCCAAATGACATCTAACTATGAGCTCCAAACACTCACCATAATAAAGAATGTTGAGACATGCAGAGGAGCCAGCTGCACAGGAGCAGCAGGAAGGAAAGAGGGGCTTTGCTCCCACAAGGAACGTGGGCTTTCTCCAGGTCCAAGGATTGCAAGTACAAGCTCTCTAGAGCACACCTCCAAAATGAGCTGGGAGCCAGGACTGCCACCTGCAGTTGCAGCCTGCCACAGATGCCTGCTTGGCCTCCAAGAAGCCCACAGACCTAGGTATTGCTGTTTATGTAGCATAGCTCTTCTCAAGGTGCTTTCTAAAGATTACTGAAACACGCCTCCATGACATCACCAGTATTACAGAAGGATACACTGAGGGTCCAATAGCTTCAGCAATAAAACAGTTCTCAAAGAAACAAGGAAAATGGAACCTTCAGGGTGGCTTATTTAAACACAGGCAATCAACCTGGCCTTGGTAACAGAAGGGTATGTGCTCTGGTCCTTGGGTGCATTTCAAAGAAAACTGCTATTCAGAGGTGAAAATAAAGTGCTCTTAAAAAAATACACCCTTCGCCCAGTGCTGCAGACTTTAATAAATCCAGATGTCTAATACTTCAATTCTTAGAACCATGCTTTGTTAAAAAAAAAAAAAAAAAAAGAAAGAAAAAGAAAAATATCTATCTCTAAAGGATAATGCGAGGAGAAAAGCACATTTTATATTCATTAAACTGTTCACCAAACTGCACAGCCTACCTGGGAAATTCAAATGAAAAATAAAATAAAATACAAAGTACAGACATTTCAAATAATAAAGAACAAATTTCAAGGGCATCAAAATGTTATGAAGTAGCTCAGTAGAACTGTTTTCACAGTCTCAAAGATAGTTTTAAACATTTCATTATTGGGAAATCCAAATGTCAAAAATCCCAAAATTGGCTTAAAAATAAATACATTTTTATTAGTAAAACTGGAGTTCTTTCATTTGCTGCTTTATTTCCACAACTTTCTAAGCACTCTCTGCTCTAGTCACCTAGTTATGTTGTCAAACCTACCTCTTCAAACAAGAAAACTGAAAATTACATTTTTCTGCATGTCAAGGGAAAAGGTCTTAAGAAAACCCAGCATCCCAAGAGCTGAGGGTTTAGGAAAACCATCAAACAAGCAGAGACCCTTATTCACCACACAGCCAGTGGGGGTGTGGGCCAAGGGCTGGAGCACAGTCTGCCCACCAGTCACTGCTGAAGCTAGCTGGTGGGACCAGCAAGCCCAAGTACTTTGGAGGATGAAGGTCATGCTCTGAATGCAAACACGCCCACGGAACTTAATAGAAATTAATGCCTGTGTAAAACACGGTGATTTGAAATTTAATGTATAGCATTGTGATTTGAAAATTTGGACTTGGAATTCAAAGCATTTCTTTAGTTTCACATTTTTCTAAAGATGTAAAAGCACCACCCTCTCATTCTTTAAGTGAAAGTTTAATGCAAATGCCAAGGGATGGTGATAAATTACTTTAACCAGACTACTTCCATAGTAAGCCCATTGGAAACAGGTTTCAGACAAGGCAAAACTCAGACCCATTTTATCAGCAGCACGATAAAGATCAAAGATGTCAGGACTTTTTATTTGCCAACTCATCTAATTTTTGTTTGTTGGCTTGTTTTGGGTTTTTTTCCTAAATCCTACCATAAAGCCAATGTGCCATATCCAGCTCTCCATCACTACAGTGAAAAATGAGGAGTAACACCAATAGAGTGACCAAGACTACCACTAAGCACAACACTCAGAGAAAATCCAGTCCACTCTCTTTTTTAGGTATAATTACATCTGATCAGCAGCCTGCTAATCGCTTTCTTCCAAAATCCCAGCAGGAAGCAGTGAGTGCCAAGGGAGCCATCCAGAAGGTACATAGCCCATCTGACCAAGACTTCACTTTGCAGCAGAACACACTTTATCCCTGGCAAAGCTTTTGTTTAAGCACCCCAGGTGAAAACAGATGCGGGTGACAAGCATTTACAAGTCATTTAACCTAAAATGCATCATGGGGTTTGTTAGTCTTTGCTAGAAACCACATTTGGCAGCCATACCCTACCTCTGCAGCCTCAGTGATGGGCACTCCCAATAACATGAAACAGAGGCTGGCAACATTTTCTGTGGCAAGTTTTAATGCAGCTTGCTGGTATTTTTTTTATTTTTTTTCAGAGATGCTCTTCTCTGTCATTTATGTAAATGTTACATCAAGTTCAGTAAAATTTTGTTTAGTCAACTCAAGGAACTCCTTTTAGTAAAAAATGTAACAGAAAAATATCCATGAAAAATCTGAAAGAGGGAGTGAATACTCTGACCTGAAAGCTCATGTGTTGACCAGATTTTCACTGTAAAGACTAATCACTGAAGAAAGCACCGAATGGCAAAATTCACTCATCATAAACTTCAGAGAATTCAAGAAAGCACTTGACAGACTCCATCACTATTCACTCTGGAACATCTTGAAGCGTTAGGCTTGCCAACAAAAATAATTACATCATCAAGCCTTTATACCAAGCTGCAGCTTGAATACTTAAAGCAAATGCAGGTTTAAGTACAGGGTTCAATGTAAAGGGTGGTGTCAGATCTGCAACTCTCTCTGTAGCTGGGCACTACACTCAACTCCACTGGTAACACAAACATAACAGTTCTAATATATGGTTTGACAAAAGACACCTTCAAAATCCAGCCGTTGCTGATGGCCCCAAGTCCACAAAGTGTATCCTACCCAACATGCAAGATAAAGGCTAACAGCTGGAGAAGATGGGGTTAGTAGCCTGCTACACAGAAAAGAATGTAGTTAAAACAACTTCTATTGTAGAAGCAGCAATGAAGTTTATACAGTAATTGGCCATAATTCAGTCAACAGGGATAATATCACTGAAAAGAGGGCATTTGCACTTAGCATTTTAAATAGGATTCATCCCTTAAATAAAAATTATCTACAGTTCAAACTCTTGAAGATTACAAGTCTTCAGCTCAAAATGTTATTCCTGCCTTGCTTGATATACAGACAAGACAGCTGTAAATCCGGGAACTTAGAAAAACTGGAAACAACCCTGGAAGTTTCACAAGCACAGGTGGCTTTTTAGAGTAATTCCTCCCCTTATTCAACTACAGGGGCAGATAAAAAGCTGCATCATTAGATCTTGGCTACAGCAACACAGACACCAAAAAGCAGTAATGTTGCTCACATAAGAGCATCTAGAGTCTGGGCTTTTTGCAGGCCAGACTTTGGCAACCAGCTGCTTGCTGCCAGCAACACCAGCAGGACTCAGCAGCACCAGCACAGCTTCAGTCTCCACCATGCCCCATCCCAGCTATTGTGGGCTGCACATACAAAAATACATCCCTACCTTGCACGCTTGGAAATGATATTCACAGCAAAAGTGCCCATAAGCAACAACACCAGGGAATAGAAATAAAACTATTCCCTTATATAAAGCATTCTCATTCACTGAAAGCTTTCATAGAGCTCTGCTCAAAAACGGGTTACTCAAAATTCATTGCTTAAGAGATGAGGTGCTTGCAAACTAGAAACGAGATGTGACAGGAAGGGATTCCTTCTTGTTGCCCTTACAATTTCAATGTTTCTATAAATGTTTCACATACACAGACTGTGTGTCTTTATTGTAAGGTTGTAAACTCTGAAGGCTAATTTTAAAATAAGGGTGAACATTTAAAGTAATGTAAATCCCCCTAAATGGCAAAGGCAGGCTATACCTTATAATATACTGCATCTACTAGCAATCCACTAGTGTTTAAGTGAACAATGTGAGCATGACCTGGACTAAAATTAAACTTCACAGCCCAGTATTACATCTCTGACAAAAATTGCACATATTTTAACATACACACTAAATAGAACCCTACCACTTTTAAAAGCTCAGAAGAACCACACACATGCAGGAACAACTGTACTTATCATTATACAGGTAAAAAGTATAAATAAAAATACAGGTAAAAAGTATAAATAAAAATAATACTTTTGGGTTGATAATACATTTCATTTAGAGCATATTCCGTACACAACTCAAACAGAAAACGTAATCTTTTTGGAACAACTTAGTTAACTGTATGCCCAAACCACACCAAAGGAAACTTCACCAAGTCAAGTATTCTAAAATTAGGAATTGGCAGATTAAATTTACTGCTGCAATTGTAATTTGTTCTCTTGTGCCCATCACTACCACACGTGGTTTTATTCCACTGCTAGGGTTTTTGTTTTATTTGGTTTTTTTCCCCCACAAAACTGACATGAGACCTGAAAAAAAAAATCACTGGAAAGTTGGAAGGAAAGCAGAAATAACAAAAGATTCCAGTGATTAGTACCTGGTTCAAGAGAAAAACAGGAACAACAAAAACTGTTTCTTTGTCCTCCTGTCACCAAGATGGATGGCTTCACTTCAATGTGTTTCAAACCTACATTTAGCCCTGGCAGAAGATCTACAGAATGGTACCTTATTCTGGGACGAAAACAAAACCCAGATTTTCCATCTGTAACAGGTAACACTCCAGGGAATATGGAAACACAGGACAAATCTGCTTTTGTGAAATTCTGCTCTGCAACTCCAGTTTTGTTCACCTCAAGTAGGACAGTCGAACACTCAATAAAACCCAAAAAAGGAAACATCTGAAACTACACCTCAGCTCTTATTCACTTGGCTTTAAAATTATAACCCCTCATTAGAGGAACATCTCATTAAATAGCCCATCTGGGTCATCATGCAGGTTCTCTTCTCTAACAGGAAGCACAAAACTCTAGAGGACTCGGGGACAGTTGATGTCCAAGAGCTTTTTCTTTGCTGCACTAAGCAAAGATTTGCCTGGTGTCTCTAAGGACCCTGACGGCAGAAAGGTTGGGAGCCTTCAGTTTGTACTCGCCATCATTAAATCTCCAAGGGAAAGTGCTGTCTTTCATTATCACCATCATTAGCACTTCCTGGCAACTATGAATTTGGTTCCTTGAATCAACTGTATCAGCTCTGCTGCTAAATTCCTTTGGAGGAGCTTGCTGACTCCTTTTAATCCCAAGTAAAAATGCTTGCATTATGACAAGGTATTTAAGAGCTGCTGGTCCATGCATCCAAAATCTCATACTTTATTTCAGATCAGAAGCAGGGGTGACTGAATCTAGACCAGTGTTTGTGTTCTCAACAACTGTTTGGTCATTTAATGATGCTCTCTGACCTTGCCACATGATCAGTAGTGTAAACTTCACCTCAGTGAAACAAATGATGAACACATCAAGAAAATCTGAGAAGGTGCAAGACAAGACACAAAATGTCCTAATGCCACTTCTTTCATTGGATGACACTAACACAGAAAACAGGATCCCATGGATACTAAAATGACCTTCTGGTCAGCTTCCACTATTGCTATGTGTAATTGCAAGCCCAGGCTCACTCAGCTAGGACCAAAACCTGACTGAGTGAAAATTTAATGCTTCATAACCTCAAGATGGTAAATGCTTCCAGACCAAAATGAGGTAGATTCAAGACTGCTAACACCACAAACCCTTACCTAACCCTTACCTATGTTTTTGGTGCATGCATGTAATTACCAGACAGCCTAAATGTCAAAAAAAAATGTTGATGGAATGCCTGGAGTAAAAAGAGTGTGCAGATCTCCAGCACAACAGAAGCCAGGTGCTGCTGCAATGCCAATACACGTGGATCAGGACATAAAAAAAAGCCAAACTGACACCAACAGCTTTGAAAGTAGGAATAAAACGACACCTTGCTTCAGTAGACAAGGAAGCATAACTTACATTCCAGCTTGAGATTCAAAGCATCTTAATAAAGGACCATGCACACATGAAAAAGCAAAATGTTTTAAAGCTTAGAAAGTACCTCTTTGAAAACTCTATTTTGTTTTCTAAAATATATACTTTGACCCTCGTGTTTTATGCCACTTTATATTGCTATTTTCTATTTCATTCAGAGAGAACAAAAAAAACCATGTGCGGTTCCAACTTGGAGCCACCCATACTGCTGGTCATTTTGCTTTCACTGTTGTGCAGAAGCAAATGCCCCAGACACTTCCCATCCCTCCCTCCATCCCAGACCAGCAGGACGCACGTCCTCTTCTGCTCCAGCTGCGCCCCCAGCATCCTACCTGTGCCAGCCTGTCTCCACCTCCTCGTGGCAGCTCTCTGGCTGGAGACAGGGACTCCCAGCAAGCTGCCAGCTGAGCCCAATGAAGTTGCCCAGCCATGGAAAGGTCCTGGCTCTGCAGCCAGAGCGGGCTGGGGGGCATGCAGAAGAGCCAGGCAAGTGGCATTTCTGCAGGGGGATGTCATTTTTGGCAAGGTGCTGCAAAAGCACCAGGGCAGCTGGCACAGTGAAAGGATGTCTGCCAACAGCTTTACCCTTTTGGTAGGAAGCCACCATACAGGTACCACCTACATTCACAGGTCACAGGCCATTTCCTCATGACCACACACAGCATTAAACCAAGGGCACAGTTGGCCTCTGGTACCTGCACCTCAGGAATACCCAAAACAAGAGCTATCCAGAAGCACAACATGGTTCAAGTCAGGCCAAATCCTCAGAGTTGAGTGGTGGGTTTTTTCAGCTCAGGGAAGACTGAGGAGGTCATTCACTACCTACAGCCTTCACCCATTAGCTTTAAAAAGTCTGCAAAGGAAAAATACTGCTGAGCAAAGGAAGTCTTAATGAGGGTAAATGCTGTGAGCATGCCTCACGAAAACCAATTTCCTTGCTTATTTTAGACAAGGTGAACCTGACAAGAAGATACTGCAGTTATACTTACTCCATCATAAAAACTCAGGGCAGATGGAGGCTGCTGGTTTCAAACCTGGGGCTACTTCCTTTATAAGGAGCCCACTCCAGAAGACCTCACTTTTTTTTTTCTGCAGATTAGGTTTACCTGACCCTGAAATAAAGGTCAGGGAAGAGGCAAGCTGTGTTACAAAGCACAATCCCACACCAGATACACTACAAGAGCAGGTGTGCAATGGGAGCATCTTCCTAGTAGCTAGACAAGCAGCTTATAGAAGTGGGTTTTTCCTAACACTTAGTATCAATCAACTAAAGGTCAGTGCTACCATTTGACCTCTCTATTCTTCTTAACATGAACAAGGGGAGGAAAAACTACCCTGACAACAAATATTTGTCTTTATATCTGCACTTGCACACAGGTCTTCTGTAGGCACAGATATCCCAGCCAGTGGTAACATCAAGTTTAAAGACCTCCTAATTTTAGCATAAAAATGCAGCCAGCACAAGACTAAGCAATAGTGGTGCAGGGTTCTGAGGAACGTGTTCCTGAATATCTAAGTGCTACGTGTCACACATTTCCATCAGCCCTTGTTTCTTCTTCATGTACAGAAAAGAAACTTAAATTATCCAGAAACCTGTTTTCCATGCAAACAGAAGGCAAATTCACTTATTTAATGAAGAATGGATTTCATAATATTCTGGCTATCAAGAGACATGGACTCTGTTATCAACTTCAATAAACTCTAAACTTCCAAAATTACCTCAGGAGGAACACACAGGCAAACATATGCATATGCATACCTTTGCTTAATTGAACTGTTACTCATACATATAGAGGTTTGCAGGGCTGGAGCCTCTATCTCTTTGTATTCAAGTTGCTTGACAAGTAAAATGCAAATAAGGTAATGTGCTGCAAATGCAAATTATGTATTATTGATAAAAAGTTACAATTCAGCATGGAGGATTTAAAGAGAAAATAGAGGCCTATACTAAAAGAAAGGAGCAGGGAAATGATGGATTCTCACAATAATGTTTTACATTTTCTATTTATTCTATTTATTTCTACCTATTAAATATTTTTCTATTTATTATCCCTCAAAATGGAGCCTCTTGCTTTGTTTGCCAACTTCAGACAGCATAGAGACACTGAGACACTATTCTGCCTGTCAAGACATGGTTTTCACTACTTAAAATTTAAAAATTCCCACAGAAGGCACCAAAACAAGGGTGATGGAGAGAAGGTGAGAGAAACAGGAGAGACTGCGATGTTGAAAAGCTCTGTTGTGTTCAGCCACATATTTTTCTCATTTGTTTAGTCTGAAATTCCTCCTTCAGTGACTCTGGATTTGTTACCTTTTCGGAAGGCATCAGGAACATCTGGACTCCATATGGCTCACACCTACTCCATGCCAATGAAGCTATACTCTGTTTACTAAACCTTTTATTTCTCCCAGCATTGCCACCAGCAAGGTTTTAAATATCTCAACAACAGACTACAATGTAACCTCAGAATCACTCTGTTGACAAAAAATCCATGGTGGTGCATTAACAGTGGCTGGGTAAACCAGCATTTTTTTGGCCTTGTTTTTCTTCTTTAATGTTTTTGTTTATTTTCAAGATTATGATAATACAAAGGAACATAGAGTAAGATGGCTGTTCAGCAGTAATGTCACCTGCACTCAAGGAAGCTGCCCCACCAAGATAAAGGAGGGCAATCATGATGGGCTTTGCACAAAGAATTGCACTTCCAGAGAGCGAGTTCAAAT
Organism: Ceyx melanurus; assembly: GCA_024611195.1. Lineage (NCBI taxonomy): Eukaryota > Metazoa > Chordata > Aves > Coraciiformes > Alcedinidae > Ceyx > Ceyx melanurus. The sequence continues at coordinate 65,545 of JANHGL010010606.1, read as the reverse complement.
TTTCCTTTGGTCTCCTAAATTCTCAGCTCTTGATGGTGCTACTTTCAATATTCTTCCAAGACAGAAATAATTTTTGAAACTTAAATACTGTGAAATAACCTTGCAAAAGTATTTTCCTCTCCCTTAGCTTAAGAAGACAAAGTATTATTTGCCTACCCTCACTAGACATTTCTGCTACTCAACACCTCCCACAGGTTTGACTCATATCTATCATTGATGGGGCTGCAGCTACTGGAGAGACAATGGCTGTACTGAGGTTTCTGCCAGCCAAATCCACCAATACAGAGGTTTGTACCACCTTGAACCTTGACAGAGGATGTTTTTGCTGTTACTCACTCTATTTTTGCTATTACTCACTCGCCAGGAGGGATGCAGAGACACAGAAACACTCCACTAAATATTAGGACACTGTTCTAAATACAAATGGTATTTGAAACACTATCCGTGTTATAGAATAATTGGCAATTCTGCTGTACACCGGGTTGATTCAGAGGTGTTAATCTCACCAAGGAACCCAGTCAGATTCTTTATACTCAAGGAAATATCAAGCCCTGGACCCCAAAACCCACTACATTTTATCTATCAGTATTAATGTCATGCTTTTCCCAGAGTCATTATGGTTTGTTTTGTCATTAACAAATTTCATCTCAGTATTCAGACACTAGACTGAAATGGGGAAGACTGGGGTTGTCTTCTACAAACTCCTCAAAGAGCCCTGGATGAGGCATCTCTGTGAACTTCTAGTCTCTATCTTCTCCCACTCCTCATCTGCTCACAAGATACTGGGCTTGCAGGGAGAGGAGTTAGTCTTTGAAAGTTAAAACACAATGCAAACAGCACCAGCAGGCCCTTTTAGATGATACTGGAATAAAACCAGTGATCGTCACAGTAGCGCTTTGGTTCAGCTGGTAGCTTGGCTTTTTTTATACTGTTATTCACCAGGAAAGAGTCAAAACCACAGCAGTTTATCCCATCATCCCAAACACTGATGGTTCAAGTAAAACTCACCTGCACTCTGGGTGTTAATTTGATAAAGGCAAATCTCCCACTTCACAAATCTACCCATCACTAAGGCCACATTTAAATTCTGCAGTGATCTCTGCATGAATTTATCAATGTACAGAAGACTACACCTTCCTTTTCTTTCAGACCAAGCATCTTCAGTGCTATTAACCTCCTAACTGATTAACAGTGCTTAAAGAGGTGTTTGCACACAAGACTATGTATTTACACCAAGCTGTCTGCACGTGTGTGGCTGTTAAACTGTGCAGCACTGTGCAAGTGCTCACATCCCCCAAGGCACTGTGCAGCCCTTAGCAAAGTCTGCAGCTACGTTCGGCCTTCACAATGTGACAAGTAGGTCACCCTGTCACCTTGATGGGGGACCTAGAGGGCAATTCATGCTGTCACTGTCACAACAATGCTCCAGAGTGTCACCAGAGCAAAAGATCACCACAGCTGGGATGGTTTCAGCAGCTTTACTCTCTCTTGCTGTCCCAGCTCTGCCACACACCAGACATGAAATCCAGGCTGTGATACCATGGGATGATTGCCATGGATGATTTGCCACAAGGATGATAAAGGGAATGGAGCATCTCTCTTGTGAGGAAAGACTGAAGGAGCTGTGGCTCTTTAGCTTGGAAAAAAGGAGACTGAGGGGGGACCTCATCAGTGTTTATAAATATATAAAGGGTGAGTGCCAGGAGGATGGAGCCAGGCTCTTCTTGATGATGCTGGGTGACAGGACAAGGGGCAATGGGTGGAAGCTGAGGCATAGGAAGTTTCATGTAAACGTGAGGAGGAATTTTTTCCCAGTCAGGGTGACTGACACTGGAACAGGCTGCCCAGGGGGGCTGGGGAGTCTCCCTCTCTGGAGACATTAAAAACCTGCCTGGATGAGTTCCTGTGTGATCTGGTCTAGGTGATCCTGCTCTGGCAGGGGGGTTGGACTAGATGATCTTTTGAGTGCCTTCCAGCCCCTGACATTCTGTGACCATGCTGCACGGCTAGGTACAGGGGAGGCTTCCCCTCCACTGCAGGATGCTCCTGATCTCATTGAACAGCAGCCTAACAGGCACCAGTGAGGCTGCCTGCAGCATTAGACATCTACAGGATGGAGCCCTTGCTCTGAATGTCAGCTGACCCTTCACCATGTTTACTGCTTGTTAGAGGCTGCAGAAGAAATGCTGCTTCATCTCCACTTCATTCATCACCCACAGATCTCCTCACCTCCACTCCTGGGGTTCAGACCTGAAAGGTGCTGAGTAATCAGGCTTTCATCCAGGAAAGTGCTTAAGGCACCTCCTTGAATTCACTACTGGCACCTTATGAGCTTAAAGGCTTTGCCAGGTCAATGTTGCAACTCTGACACCAGGTACACCACTTTACCACCATCTATGCAAACAAAAGCAACATGTACTTCTCTCTTGATCACACGGATCCCTATCCTTCCAAAGCACAAAGCAAAACAAAGAGCTGCCCACATGCAAACATCCCCAAGAGGAGGAACCAAATGTGGCAGATGCTACTGCATTGCTTAATGCATCATTTAAAGCCTTTCAGGGTCTGTACGGCTGTGATGAGTAATTTGGCTACAATATTGTCCAGAGACCATACTGTGGGGATTAGGGCACCATGAAGGTCACTAACTGGGTCTAAAGCAAGAAAGCCCTGCTAAAACTAAGCTTAGCATCAGCACAGATCTTGAAATAAGAGTAAGAGCAGAAATGGGCTCTGCAATGCCAAAACCACTTATTTCTTTTGGTGCCAAGCCTCCTTATGTGGAGCCTACATATAAAACATGCTGCAGATCTTGGAAAGCAGAGGCCAGCAGCACGCTGCCTGTTTGCATCCTCGTCCCATCCTGGCTTCAACTGCCCTGCCAGCTGGGCCTGGGTGCAAATTCAAATGCAAAATGAGTAGCAATCACAAACCACGTCTCCACCACGAGCACCTTTTCCCTGCCCCACAGCACTGCAAACGCCACATCTGAAAATGAGATGAGACAATCTTAACTTGTCTTTAACAGAAGGAGTCTCAGGTCAGTAGGGACGGCAACCACTCAAGTGCCGCCTTGATTTCTACAGCTGTAAATGCTGGCCACATATGAACCCGGGCAGAAAGGCAAGTTCATGAATTATGAACAAATGCAGCATGCCAAAACACATCAATCATCATCAGTCACGGCCAAGTGAAGCGTCGTCAATTCCTAATGTTGACATTTGCACAAAACTTAAACAATCAATCCAATCGCATGGCCGACTGGAGAAGGAGATGTCAGTTTTATGTCATTTAACACTGGACTTCTCACTGAATGTGAAATGCTGAAAGACTTTAAAACAAAACTGACAGAGAGACAGTGCTCTAGTCAAAAGTCAGATAAACGGCCTTTGCCCACTAGAGAAAATAGATCAATTTACACTTTAATTCTTCAGTGCTGCTGGTAAAAGCCAGGCCAGCAGCTGCTTCCCTAAACTGTCTAAGTTTATTTTACTCGGCAGAAAACCTGGACTCTTCTTCCAGGGAAGAGCATGAGAGAAAAAGCTATGAACATAAATGTTTTTAACTAGGTAATGAATGTTTTAAATTGATTCAACAAGGATGTATGAATGACAGAAGGAGGCAGAAATTGCAGGCTGGCATTCTTAGAAGTAGTGGAACGAACAGTATTTTAATAAGCTATTTTAGAGGAAAAGCTTGCTTATTGTCATGTCTTCTGTAAATTACTATTATCAACTACTAGACATTATTTAGCTTCCTAATTTCCTTTATTTTAGGACTACTGACAGCATTATGACAGCTTGCACTCTCTGGGGAAGGAACAACTATTTCCTTAAAGTGTGTTTTGGGCAGAATGCAATGGAAGAGGAGGAAACTTCTGTGGTTTTCCTTCTCAACTGCCACACAAAAAAGGAATTCCTTGTGTTTGAAATGAAAAGGGAAGACATACCTTCCAGACAGGGGAGCAGCTTTTGCTACAAACAAAAGGTGAATTCAGCTCTTGTTCTAGAAGCTGTACAGTCACTGATAACAGTTTTTCTTGAAGACTTTTCAAATAAATGCTGCCATTCATTTGCCATAATGCTCCACACCTCAGATCCATCACCACACCATGTCCCAGCTCCGCAGCAAACCCCTTCTGCCAGCACAGGCAGCAGCAGAACACACAACCACTCCAGCAAGGTGCATGATTCCCACCACCCATCAGAGCATCCCAAAACCATCCCTTGACCCTGAGCAAATCAATGTGGTGCTGCCAGAGCCACCCAGCTGCATGGGACTAAGTACCCCAAGTCAGTGTGAGCACACAGCTGTAAACGTCTCAGTGAGGTAAGAAAGCATCTGTAATATTTGCACTTCACCAGAAAAACGCTCCCCTGCCACTATATATATACAGAACAGGGCAGGGATTCAGACAAGTACAATGTACCCACTTCAATTTCAGATGGTAAACACTGATTGTAGTCACACTACAAGAATTATTGCTGTTGTTAAAGTAAGGGTAGGCACAAGAATAAATGGAAGTGATTTGCTGAATGTTTTCATCTCTTTTTGTGCCAGACAATTAGCCCCTAAGGCTGGAGAGAAAAGGTACCCACCACCCTTCTGCCACCTGAAGAAAGGGCCATGCAAAAAACAAGCCTGTGAGAGAAGGGTTAACTATGCAACATTAGGTACAACTTCAGATTTCACTTCACACTTCAATGAGATTCAGAGCAACTCAAAAACAATAACCCAAACTATCAAATATTCTCCCTCTCTCTGGGAGAAGAGACAGAGGGAGGGGAAAAAAAAATTAAAAAGGGTTGAATGGGAAGTAAGCCAAAGGACATGTGTAAACTGGTCAGAGCTGCATAATAGGGCAATGGTTTGGAGGTCACAATGAGGCCCTGGGTGCCTCACAGTTTTCCAGGGCCATTTTACTATGGCTGCAGCACCAGTCCTGCCCCACTTGCTGACCTCCAGCCCTGGCTCCCTGCTCCTCTGGCGCTTTCCTCTTGGGAGCTGCTCCTTCCAGCATCCCTTGTAGGATCTGCATGGCAAATAGAAAATGTCAACATAATCTCCCAGACTTTTCTTCTCCCTGGGACCTCACCATGCCCTTCTTCTGCCACAGTGCTGACTGCCAAAAGACAGGCTCCAGAGTCAGGATCTTCCAAAAAACTCGTATCTGTAAGGGCAGGAAAACTTTGCTGACTGTTTGAGCAGTTAAACCACAGGTGTCCCCGGCTGCCATGCAGAGCTGGTGGAAGGAAGAGAACTCTGCAGGACACGGAGAACAGCTCTTTGGTGCACCCAACTCAGCACAGCCAGTAATTAGCGCTTTTCAAGGTCAATAAGCTGCAATTGATTTTCCTCTCACTTACCAATGTAAACTGGAAATAATTCCATCCCAGTTGATGTAAACATCAGTATAAAATTGGTTTAATTCAGAAAAGCACGTGGTTTACTGTGTCAGAAAGCTGGTTTCAAACAAACACTACTTCCTTGGAACAATGTCTAAATCAATAACATTGCCATGATTGTCTTTATTTGTTCCAATGCTATTGCTCAGGTTCAGACTGTAATAAAAACTGATTTTAAGTCAAAATCCAAAGGCCAAAAAAAAAATCCACAAGCTTCCCTTTCTGTGAGGGTGACAGAGCCTGGAACAGGCTGCCCAGAGAGGTTGTGGAATCTCCTTCTCTGGAGACTTTAAAGACTTGCCTTTATCTGTTCCTGTGTGGACTGCCCTGGGAGATCCTGCTGTGGCAGGGAGATCAGACTTGATCTCCAGAAGTCCCTTCCAACCCCCTTCCAACCCTCACCATTCTATAAATCTTAATATTTACTTTTTTTTTCTGCAGAATACCAGGGTGAAGGTGTCATGAGCTGTAACATATGCACCACCCTGAGCAATCCTCAGGCACAACCATCATCTTCTCCACACTCATGCTCCTCCCTCAACAGAAGTGGAAGTGCTCCTCTTATTGTCTGTAAGGGTAGTCAGAGACCCTCCTTTTGAGCATGAAAGAGGATTTCTTTCTGCTTAAGGTGCAGCCTTGACAACACTAACATCCCATAAAGCATGAGCTGAGGTTTCCTACTAGAGCCTTAAGGGGCTACCTGCTCTGTGCAAACAACATCCCACCTCCCACAGCTCACATTATGCTCCTGGAAATCTACCCCTAGGTGCTGCTGTTGAAAGTGCAAATCCACAGTTGCCAACAGAAAAGAGGTTTGTTCTCCAAAGCTAACTGCTATTTTCTCCAAGATTACAGACAATAGATTATGATTATTGTTATAATTATCATCATTATCACTATTGCATAAGTAAACCTGCCCAATGCCAGCCCTTAAGAAGACAACACAAAGCTTGAGTTCTCTATTTAGGTCAAGTTTCTCCCTATTTAAACAAAAGTACCTAAATGCATATCAAAGCTATCAAACGCTGATACGAGGCTTAGCAAAAATTAGATTCTCCCATCAGTTATTATCTTTCAGTAAGTTGACATCTGTGGGACCACTCCTGGGTCTTTTAAATTAGCATGTCTTCTAATTAAAAAAAGATTCACTGCAGTTCCAATGATTGCTCTTCTTTCCCCCATCAGGCTCAGGCTTCAGCCTTTCTCCCGCCCCCCAGGGAGGGCAGGCTAACCAAAACCACTGCCACCACAGCCTCTCTCCCACTGAGGGCAAAGTTCCAAGGCACCAGCTCAGCCCCAGCCCCAGCCCTACTTCCTTGAAGGGAAGCACTTAGAGCTGGGGAGGATCCAGCAAGGGAGGGTTGGGAAACCCTCCTAACTACAAGGAAGGAGTCAGGGCCCAGAAGCTGGAAGCAGCAGCGTGCCCAGCCAGGCGTTCACACTCCCATGGTGCCAGTGCAGCAGCCAGAGCAGCTGCACAAGGCAGGGTGTTCACAGGCTCTCTGCTCCCCAAACCCACCGCTCAGCACCCAGGCTGGGCTCAGCCTGCACAGCCCCAGCACGGGATTCCTCTTACTGTGGGGGCACCAGAGCTTCCTCAGACCCAAGGTAGAAAGTGAACATCAGCAAACTCCCCATCACCAGCAGTCCCCCAGGCTCTGCCACCATCAAATTCTGCAGAGTGTATCATTTTCCAATATGAGCAACCCCATGAAATGCCACCTCCTCCCCGTCACCCACTGGTGTCCTCCCCTTCCCCTTTGAAGTGAAGCAGTTTCATAGAGTGACTTCACCCTGTATGCCTGCACACAGCAAACTCAGCATGACATACCTCCTGGGCAAGGCAAACACTAAGTCACAGCAGTAACAAAGGTAGACTGTGAATCATTCTTGTCCCGTGTGGAACATGACTTTATTTCTCCCTTTTTTTTTCCTTCTTCCTCCTCCACCTGTTGTTGCAAAAAATGACTTACAGTATGAGGCACGAGGCTCAGCACAGCTCTGCTGTTGGCAGGGCCGCTCCTCCAGAACAACTTACTTTTCCTTACAGATCATGGTGGAGTTTCTCCACAAAAGTTTAAAATCTATCTTTCTGGACAATCTCCCTGAAAAGCTGCAGTACAACAAGCTGTTTGCATGTGGGAAAACAGCACTGTGAATGCAGACTGCTCCTAAAAATGGCATTGTAATTAAGGGCTGAATCATGTTCCAGCTTGTGCAGTAACTGTGTAAAATAATCCCTTTAAACACCCAGGGTGGTACCTACTCAATGCAGCAGCAGGACAGGGAGAGGGAAGTTCCCTCCTCACTGCCACAACCCCCCATCACTGACTCCCTTCCCCTACACCTCCCTGAAAAAAGGAGGGGTGTTGGTGGAGAGGCGACCAAAGGAACCTCCACTAAAGCCCTCCTGGTGGCTTCTGCACATGGGGATGTGTGGGGAATGGGACATGAGCCCAAAAATCTGCTGCAGAGAGCCACCTTCCCCCTGTCATGAATGGGAAGTGGTCAGGACGGTCCCAGATCCACCATCAACATCACACCACTCCCCATGACTTGAATGGGATGTCTGGGTGCCTGGCAGCTTTGCAGGGTTGTGTTTGCAGCTGTCATCTCAGCAACCTATTTTGCAAGGACTGATAAAACTTTTATAAAATCAAAACAAATCAAATCTCCTGTTTTTAAAAAGAAGAAAGGGGAAAAAAAGAGTATCACCAAGGAACTGAGCTTTTTCTCTCATTTCTATTTTTTGGGGGGTTAGGGGTTTTTTTTGTTTTCTTTTTCTAGGTAACCAAAAATACAGTGTCTTCATTGTGCAATGCCAGGTGTGAATATCCCATTTAACGTTTAAGAAACTTGAGCATGTTTAAAGGGAAGAGAATGTTTTACCCTACAGCTACAGAATTCAGAAGGGCAGGTAAGCCAGAGTAAGTGCAGCTACAAAGAGCATCACCTGTGCCCCAGGCCAGTGGTGCTGGCCAATCCTGAGATCAATATCTTATTTGTTGTTTGGTCTGGTTTGGGGTTTTTTGGAGGGGTCTTTTTTGTGTGGGGGGTTTTTTTGTTTGTTTTTTAAAAGATTACAATAAATAAATAGATACATACATAAAAGAAGGCTCATCTTACCTTGTGAGTACATCAACAGAGCTTGAGGCCTTCATCCGACACGGGTTAAAGTCGGTGAATTCATATTTACAGGGCAATTTTCATCTTCGTACTCTTGCTAAAAGTAGAATGACTCCTCCTCTCTAGCCCTTAGCAACTCCTACTCCCCTAGACATAAATCAACCTGTCTGATTTTTCTTTGTCTTTTCACTTTTCTCCAGTCTTGGAAGTTTGGACTAAAAGACAAAAGGAAACACTTGACAGAAGAACTAAACATGGAAATGTGCAGCCTCATTTATCAACCTGAAGAGCTCTCAAACATGAAGATACTCTGACTTGTACAGACTCCAGTTTACTGCTTCAGACACCCTATGTATATGTCCCTGAGCAGCCTCAGGGGGCACACCCCCCACGTGTCTGGATTTGAACTCCAAGGTGCCATCCTTGGCCATGCCTCCTTGCTTCTCCTGACGCTGGATCACCCCAACAGCACAACCCCCCAGCACTGCAACAATGACCAGGATAAAATGTGGCGGCCCCAACCACTGCCTATTTCTCTACATGGCCCTTTTTAACTATTGGAACTTGCAATCCCAGGGAAAAGGGCAGGTTATAAAGCTTTCACAGTGGAAATCCATCCCTGAATTCTCATAATCTCTCTCTGCTCTTCCTTATTTGCTCTTACCCATAGCCAGACCAAAACACAGCCATATAAAGATCCAAAATCCTAAAACAGGACAAGGCAGAGGCCATTACAAAGGCTTTGGTGCTGACCTCAAGGCAGCTTTTTATTCTGTGTTATAATATTGCTTTGTCATTCACTGGTGGCCGGGAACGGTGCTGCTGCTCCCCTCAGAAACTTGTCCCAGTCTGAAAACTGTAAAATTGCAAAATCCTTTCTGTTCTAACGCGCCTGAATACAGACGAGTTTCACTGCAAGGTTCAATCCATTAGCTGATTAAAAGCTATAGATCATGCTGGTTTGGACACATTCAGGCCATTATGAATAAAACCTGTCAGAAAAGCTTCCAGCACAAGCAGTGTCTTTGAAATTGCTAGGGCTTCAGTTAATAAAACTTCACGTTCAATCATTCTTCAAGACTGTGATACCAACACATAAAGAAATGTATGGTGTTCTTTGAAATTACATATTTAGAAGTGAGTTACAGGTACAGCAGCAGCTTTAATTCCCAAACAACAAAAATATCCCAAAAGAATATTGAAGCCATTGTTGCATGCCAGCAACAGTCTGCTTAAGAGAACTGCACAAAATAAAGTCACTGATTAATCCCAGCTCAAATTTGCAGATTTGCTACCTAAAGACTATACAAAACTCTAAAGTTTCTCTACACACAACTTTATTTGTATCCTTACAAATAAAGGATATTCCCTTCACTCCTAAAAACATCAAACACCCCTCTAATCAATGCATCTAAGTATTATTGACTGCTCTTGAAAAGCCACCAGTTTACCAAGAGCAGGATTCAAAATAATAATAATAAAAAAAAAGGATAAATAACAGGAGTTTTTCCACGGTTTGCAAATAAACTCTGACTGCTAAACAGCAGCCACTGCTTTTCAGCACTGCTACAAGAGCTCTTTCCAAGTCACCTCCCCATATGCCAGGACTGCCAGGCCCTGGCATTCAGCAAAGCATGTCTCTCATGCTTAAAATTCAGCTGTGCCACGGAGGGTGGGGTGGGAAGGGAGACTATCCTGGGAAGGTCCCACCTCTCCATTGCCAGCACCAAAATACCACTAGCTGTGGCTAAATTAGACATATTCATTAGCAGAATGCAACTGGTTTTGAACATTCCTGAGCTTACTCAACTGTCACCTCTAACACGAACATTCATCAGTTCTCTGACAGGGAGACCAGAAAACCACCGTGTCTCCTCTGCCCAAGCAAATTCCCCCTCATTTCTGTCAACTGAAAATTCACTCCTTACAAAAGCAGTCTATAAATGCACCTGGATATGTCACTGTCTTTTTATTATTGTCTTGGCATGCCCCCCTCTATTACAGGAGATTTACAAGACTTCCTAGAGGCTCAGCAAACCACCTTTCTCTTTCAAACTTCATATTAAAAAAGCATATTTTTAATCTACACATTAGAAAGATATTTAAGCACTTGACTTACAGAGCTTCAAAACCTAAATCTTGTCAAATTGATAGCCATGCATTATTTACCTAAATAATTTATCCTCGTGCACTTCAAAGAGTCTGAAAAGGTTCCCAGTGTATTCAGTATTCATGGCCATGAAACAAATAGTTTATGCAAATATTTTTAGCTCTGTTTTCATTTGCTAGCTACTTACCATGTCCCAGTCTCAAGCTCACCCAAGGCAAGAAAAGACGCTGTAATTATTTATTACTCCTTCTTCACCTGCCATTCTGCATGAATGGTACCCTGTGAGTATTTGCAAATGTTCTGTGACCTTGTGAATTATTTCATTGTAGGATGTAGAAAAGCAGCTTTTGAAACTGACAGGGAGTCATTTACAACCTGCATAGTCTGGCAAATGACTTAAGTGCAACTCGCCACACATATCACTATTCTTCACGTGGTATTATTTTAAAATGTATGTTTATTGTTAAAACATCATCCACTTTCAGAAAAGCAATAAAATACAGGGGGAAATGAGAAATTATTTGTAATTGTGGCTACATTTACTCTCGAAAAATAAATTATCCTACAAAATATTCTTGGTCTCACTACTCCATTTAATAAAAAGCTAACAATAAAGGCTACCAGATCTTGCCCATTCTGAAAGCTGAAAAACATAAATAACAGTAATCATCCCAATTGACAGATCACAGCAAAATTATCTGAAACTGTTTGTTTTGTTTTGTTTTCCTATAGAAACACTAATGATGAAGAGAAGCACTTCTCCCAGAAAGGGGCTTAGAGCTGAGCTACAGAATATGACCAGCTTTTACTTACTTTGAAAAAAGGCAATATGAAGGGTGTTTTTAACCCTTTTTCACTCTAGAGTTACTAAAAGCTTTCCAGTGGCACAGCTGAATACCACCAAGCTAGATTTATTTTTGCACAGATCTCATATGTAATCCATTGTAAACCACCAAATAGAGCTTAAAAATTACTGTTCAAAAATTCTGGTCAGCAAAGCTGCCATACAAGCAAATCTCATGAAGAATGGGTCAGAAAATATCTGACTTCCCACAGGCATTGAAGGAGAATCCAGAGTTTACTAGATCATGTGATTTTTTTTTGACATTTAGACCTTTTCCCCCCCTCATACTCATGATTTTTACCCATGTATTCTGTTATGCCCTTGCCAATCACCTGCTGTCATCTGAAACTGGAAAGAAAATACACCATTTATCTCAAAAGGAAACAAAACACATAATCACCAGTACTCTTAGAAGCTTTAACCTTCAAAAAGAAGAACTTGATTTCTTAAGACAGCAAGACTGTGAAACAAAGACACAAGAAATTATTAGAATACCAACTTGACTGATAGTACCAAATCTATAAAATAAAGTTTTCCAAGACCCATGAACTACTTCAGATGACCTCAGTTGAACTTTTATATTTCCAGCAAACTGATGTTACCAAAAAAAACCCAACCAAATCTATGCCATCTGTACTTTGGAACAAATAATTCAGATAACTGAATTAAATACTCTGATAAGGACAAGAATAACCACAATTTTGGATGTGAGAGAAGAGTGATCAGACTTGCTCTGAGGTCAGCAAACACATCAAAGGTTGCTGCAAATAGAAACGAACTGATGTGCTCTCCACAATGAAAGTGCCCAGAACAAGAACTTACATGCTCAAACTGCTGCAAGGAAGAACTAATTTAGGCATTAGGGAAGGCTTTTGTCCAATGGTAAAGATAACATTTGGCAGGTTTGCTGAGGGAGCCTGTGGAATTTCCCATGCTGAAGACTTCTACAAACTGAATAGGCAAACTCCACCAAAAATGACAAGTGTATCCTACCAAGTGTAACAGGAAGGACTCCTGAAATAATTCTCAGAGTGATTCTTATGAATGTGTGATAGATTTCTAGACCAAGAGATGGTAAATGCTATTAGCAAGACAGAGATTAGGAGTTCCCCCTGATTGTGAGCAAGGACAGAAGGAACACCATCCAAACTTCTAGACCAAAAGATGCTAAACTGAAGTACAGATTAGAGTCAAATGGCACCAACTTTTCAAGGGCTTTGCTCAGTGATTTTCTTGGCTATCCACTCAAACTCAAAAATACCACTCAATATGGACAAGATTTCAGACCCTACCAAGTAATAACTATGCAATTGGTTTTATATTATGTAGCTTCAAACCCAAAATCAGGACAGAAGATAATCACTGCTGCCATTTGTTTCATCAATGTCATAAACTATTTGCATTTCTAATCACAACTGCTCAGGACCTTGTGGAACTGCAGCTCAGCTTAACAGGGTTTCTCTGCATACCACCACCACCAAGAGACTGCTAAGACAACCCATAGTACATCCTACTTCCACTTCTGTGGTCTGAAGAACACTATCCATCCTCAAAACCTTTAACTGCAGTAAGATATTCAAGTTAAAGAGAGATAAGGATCTACTTGCAAGAGTCCAACAAAGGGCTACAAAGATGATTAAGGGACTGGAACACATGTCTTATGAGGAAAGGCTCTTAAGACTTGGGGCTCTTTAATCTGGAGAAGACTAAGAGGGGATTTGATAAATGTTTATAAATATATGAGGGCTATGTGTCAAGAGGAAAGGAAGGGGTAATACCTTTGGGATTGGTTCTTTGGCCAGGCACCACAGCAGCTCCCTTTTGTATCTCGACCCCACTAGACGTGCCAGAAAAGCTGTCCCCATGGACTCTTTAATAAGAGCAAGCAGTGACTCACTGAATTAAAGCACCCTTAGACCTAGTGGCTACAAATTTAGCACAGAAATGCAGTTTCCTGCTGAACTTGCCCTTGATTTCTACTTTTTTTTTTCTGCCTTGCCTCTGCAAGCAACCCAACCCAACAGTGGAATGATGCTTCACCTCAGGTCACCCCCATAGGTGAGCGATGGGGAGAGCAGTAAGAGGACACTCCACACAACACCAGTAGCTTGGCAGGGAGGCTGGCCTGGACCCCAGGAGAAGTAAACAAAAAAATATCCTTCCCCTTGTTCACCAGCTGGATCCCCAGGGCTGCTCTGCCCCCACAGCCTCAGTCCTGGAAGCAGCAATGGGGACACCTGCCCACAAAGCCCTTTGACAGCACTGATGGAGGACCCGTGGATAGAGGCACTACCATCTGGCAGGGTCTCCTGCCCCCATGCCTCTGGGTCTCTGCCACTGTGCTCAGCTACTCTCCTCCTCCAGGCAAAGATTTTCATTTCCTCATCAGAGCTGAATCTACTCCACAGACACTTCCCCAGCAAATTTGATTAGAACTACACATTTTCCTCACATCTTCTAAGTAAAGAGTGGGTTATTCACATCCACAGTTGATCTCCTATATGTTTGTTTATCCAAGTATTTACACTGGCAAGCAGCCTCCCTTGTAACCATTACAAACTAACTATTAACAAGACCAAAGCAGTGTGTCGTCCTGCAAAGAGCCACAGCCTGCTAGTCCTACTGCCATCACCAGCTTTTTCCCCCCCCCCCACCTACTCATTTAAGCTGATATTTCTCCCAAGCAGTTTCATTATCCTGGCCATCAGCCAGCCCAGTCCATCCTCCTTTGGGAAAACTCTGCCTTCTTGATTGCCTTGTTCCTTTGACCTATGGCAGGTCTGGTCCTGTTTGTATTCAGCTTCCCCGAAGTCATGTAAAGCTAAGGGGGGGAGTGGGGGGGACTCCTACCAGAGGTGCAGCCTTTATATGCTAATAAGCCCTCCATTATTAGTGTTTGAGGCTGACTGGCAGCACGGTGCAAGCAGGATTGCTGCAGGGCAGAATTTGGGCAGGGGCAGGTGCATGGGGCTAGAAGCACATATGCTCCTCACTAATGGTCTTCAAATAGGACATTCCAGCACCTCTGAAGTGACCCGTTAACGACTTGCAGGATGCAGTAACAAATACAGGTCAAATAAGTCAGCGCATGCCCAGCAAAGCAGGCTATGGAGCCTGCACTTTGAAGAGAACCCTCAGAAATTAGGCTTTTTGCTGGGTTAAAAGCATTGTCAAGGGTACATAAATGTGTTTGATACATTTACAGACATTTCCCTCACCACTACCGCCAACTGTGCCTATGCCTTAATTTCCTGGACTAAACTACACAAACCACCACCAATACAGCTGTTCAAAGCCTGGGAGGAACTGAATGTGTGGTGTGGTAGGTTTTAAACAACACCCTCTCTATGCTATTTATTAAATTATCAAGGTGCTTTTACAAAGACCAGTTCTGCCAGTCTTGCCTTTCACTTCAGCTGTGCTCCAATCAACTGAGAAATCAAGTCAATTCTGGGATCAAGGAATTACTTAGGCAAATGAAAAATTGGAAAAGGACCTGAAAATCATTGAGAAAGAGGACCTGAAATTCTCCCTTAATCACTCTTTTGATAGTGTGATGATAAGAGGCTTAATTGTACCTTGGAAGGCTGATTTTTTTTCCCATTCCTTTTGAAAAGCAAAGCAAAAGCAGCGAAACAAAGAGTTTCAAAACCAGGTAGGAAAGAAATGTCACCATGACCAGCACAGTTGTGCACAGATAAGCAAAAAGAAAATATCAGTGATAACAGGTGTGTTTGGTAGGGAGGGCACTGTTTTCACACCACAGAGAAAAAGCAATTACAACTCTCTAATATTCCAACCACTTTCAAAGGCCTTGTTTGATTTTTTGTTTGTTTGATGTCACTTCCTTTTTTTTTTTGAGGCAGCAGCACAGCCAACATTCAAAACAAGTTTTTGGGATGCTCACAACACTTTCCCACTGGAATTGAAAGGTGGATTTCTCTCCATCGGCACATACCCAGTGGGTCCCTGCTGCCTCACACAGCAATTGCAATGCATCTCTTCTTCACCCAGAGAGGGGTTCTTTTTCCCTAGATAATCTAAGGCTTTTTGGGGAGGCCCATGTATTATTCACTAAAAATTTCTTAACACTTGTTAAATTATTGCTAAAGGTCACCATTTACTATTCCTTGTGAGAACAGATGTGTTTTGTTGCCCTTCAGAATAAATGTTTGTGGCAACATCTCTCACGCTGCAGCTGCTCCCTCTAAAGAGGAAGAGAGAGCCAGGTAGGGCAGACTCACTCTCCCCCCTGTTTTCCACTGTCAGCTTTAATTTTACTGTTTGAACTCGGTCTGCATCACTTGAGGTTTTAAGACTGTCCTCAACATGACACAGCAATAGTGAGACTGTCTGGGGCACTCCGAGTTTACTTTTCTTCAGAGGAGAAAGGGAACAACTCTTAAATGTCAAAGAAAGGCTGGGGAACACCAGCTTCCAGAATGAATTACCAGATCGTGTGAGTCATCTCCTCAGCTTCACATCTGCCATCACAGCCTTGAGGTCAGCAATGCTGTGCATATAACACAAAGCAACACAAAACACCTCAGGGTTGCACCTTCCTGGAGGACAGAGCCTGCTCCTGCTATGTACTCTCTAAAGGGGCCAGCAGCTGTAGCATCTTACAGAGGAGCAGCCTAGTCCTGGTGTCTTCTGCTCCCTAGACCTGTGGCTACAGGAGAGATATACAGGCAGTTCTACACTGACATCCCTCCACCCTCTTTTTTTTTTCCACTGCTCATGGGCAAAGCTGAAGGCTTTTTCACTTGCATAGTTCTTAGGATCTTTTCTCGTTTCATTATTTTGTGAGGAGTATGGAGATTTAGCATCCTTGCCCTAAGCACTCCTTCCAAAGGCAACAGAAGAAACACCTGTATCTCCCAGGGGAAGGAATTAAGCTAGTATCTCACCTCAAGCATCCTTCAAGGTGATGCTGACAACAGTGTCTGCTGTTAATGCGGCTGCGATAGCTTATATGTGTCAGTGGAAGGATCCAGCTGGAAAGATTCAGAAGCATCAATCCCCAGCTCCCCAACACTGGCACTAAAATTTATGGCTGGACTACTTCCCAATCATCAGAGTGTACATGTTGCCCACCTGAGATATGAATATTTGCCATCACACCCCCATGAACTACTCTTCCTTCTCCAAAAGTAGTTCGTTTAGAGTCAGTGGGATCTATGCAACAAATCTTCAGTATCTATTCCACCCTGTTGATAATGTCTATAAATTATTAGGAGAAACCAGCTGTAAAATTACTAAACTGCTAATGACACAAAACTGAAGGGAGTAGTAAATACAAAGCAACCACAAGAGAGATCCAGAGGGATTCGGATCACTTATGTAACTAGGCCAGTACACTGAAAATGAAATTTACTGCAGAGAAAATGTAAACTATTGCTCAGTTATTGGAAAACTGCAGAAGCAAAAAACTTGCATTCCTGAACTGTGGCAGAAAAGAACCGAACCACAGAAAAAACAAAAAACAAACCAGCAGTAGACATGTAGAAAAAAAGACCTCTCTTGAAGAAATAAAACTAATCCAGTAGAGCCACCACTGTGATGGGACCTGCAGTAGCTGGGAACAGCATGGCCCTGGCAGGGGGCTGAGCAATTTGCTCAGTGACTATGGGGCAGGTACAAGAGCAGGCTGCACAAGGAGGCTGCAAACAGAAAACATCCTTTCTCAGCAGGCAGCATTGCTGTTTGATTGTGAGCTCTGCTAGAGGCAAAGGGAGCTGCTTGGGGACAGGATGAGAAGCTCCCAGACCTGCTGGCCATACCTGCAGCAGACAGAGGAGGACCCCAGGCACCTGAGCTTAATGGAAACTCTAAACTGGGCAACACACTGAGTCAAGGAAATGGATGAAGTAGTTGTGGATAAAAAACAGCTCTCCGCATTACCTAAGTGGGGACTAATTTGTCCCAAAAAGCTGTGCAAAATCACCTCTGAGTTACTTCATACACCTATTAAACCCATGAGAGCCACAGGCTGGAGTTCAGGGAGAAGTAGAGCACAACACAGCTGCCTGGTAATCCCATCAGGAACAGCCCCACTGTGACCATGACACCACACAGGCAATGCCACAACACCAGTAGTGGAAGGCGAGGGAGCGGGGAGAGGGCACCCACCTGCCCCAGGCACCAGGGCTACCCCAGCAGAGATGAGCACTGCACAACACCAAGGAGGCAAGGGGGATGTTGATGGAGGGAGAAGCCAGTAGCCAAATGTGGTCTTGTCCCAAGGTGACATTTTCCAAGGATTTCACTTCACCTTCTTTGCGCAGATGCTTGCAAGGATGGGGAGGTGTTCCTGCTACTGGTAAGCTTCTCTTGTCAGACCCCAAATTCATGCTCTCAGAAATAACTCACCTAGGCCACACAAGACATTTCCCCTTGGGGAATCTCATTCTTGGAAATATCCAAGCTATTTTGGTTGAAATTCCCTCCCACTCATAAGTGAAAATAAAATTGGCAGAAGCATTGGCTTTGCTGACCTTCTTGGGAAATTTCAGCACTGAGGTTTTTGAGTTGCCAACAGGACAAACAGCAGAGGGAGTCCCAAAGGGCAGGCAAAGGACATGATTTGCAGAGATTGTTACCTGCATTACATACTATATTTTAAAATTACAGAAGCAGAGACAGGATCCCCACTATAAAACATGCCAGAACTGCTTAGCAGATACAGAGCTTTGCTTTAACATAGCAGATCACTGCATGTTCTTGCTTCCAGCAGGTGCAATACTGACAAAAGGTGAAAGTCTTCAGACTGATCTCAGGTCCAGAGCACTTCCATAAGGTGCTGGGTGGCCCCACCTTGCTCAGCCTTCACAGGGTGCCCAAAGCAGCTTAATGCTTCCTCAGTCATCTGTGGGACCACGGCACTCAGCTGACTGTGCAGTTTGGCAACACATCTCATCTCTAGAGAAGCAGTTCTATCCAGAAGCATGGATTTTGTTTAGCTCTATTTTCATACGCACAACAGAGTATGAAACATAAAATTATATAATCCCTAAAATAGATTAATATTTTTAATACTTAACAGCATCTAAAAAGCATGAGGAAAGAGAGGAAAATTAATGACAAGATTACTTTTTAAGTGGAAAACACAGAATAACCTCAAAAAGTTAAACCATTATGATAAAGAACAATATTGAAGAGGTAATTAAATATGTTATTAGACAATTTCAGGAAAAGAGAAAATGAAAAAAGAATCAGTGATGATAAGCCAAATCTCCCTCTCTTAGATTTCTTTCACACGTGAAATTTTATTTGCTATTAAATCTGTACCACATTTTGCAATATGGAAGAGAAAAGCTCATTTGGTTTTGGTTGTGTTTTTATTACTTTTTCCATTTTCTTTTGAGAACTGTAACACGGTTAATTGACTGCATTAGCTTAATCACTGCCTCTTGATTCAAATGGGAAATTCCCAAATTTCTTTCCCCTTCTTTCCCTGTGCTGTTCCCCTCTGCAGCAGTCTGCCCTCCCAGGGCAGGGAGGCTCATGTCTCCTGAGTCACCTGGGGTCCCTTTTGAGCCCATGGCCTCCCTCAGTCCCGTTTTGAGGGAGGAAATGAGTTTTCCAAAACGTCAAGTCTCTCCAAAATGAATGAAATTTGACAATGAGACACAGGGTCAGAAGGAGCCAGTGGGCAGGCTGCCTCTCCCTGCCCGCAGCACAGAAGACAGGAGGGAGCTGGAAGGAGCCTGGGGATGTGGGCACAAACAGAATGCAGGGGTTGGGTGAGGAGGGATTTGGGATTTTTGTGCTTGGGCGACATGGGCAGACAAATCCACTGAGAAAGCTGCTTTTAACAGCTAATCACAAATTGTTCATTTTCCAACGGAGTCTCCACTACTTGTTTTTTTGGGGTTTGGTTTGGGATTTTTTTTTCTTCTGCCTGATTTTAGCTCCTAGTTCCACCACGCACCAAGGCTTCTGCTCTAGGACCCCAGTGAATCACAGTGCTAAATTGGGAAGTCTCCTGAAACGCATATTGCCTTGCAGTGCTATTGTGGGATTTCTAACAGCAGCACCCAGTGGAGATAAACAACCCAGCAAGCATATAAAGAAAGGGATGGTTTGGGGGTTTTGTTCTGTCCCCCTCCTGATGAGATTTCAAAACAGATATCAAATCATGAATAAAGAAAAGGCTGCTTTGGCTTTGTTTCTAAAATAATGAAGTTTTGTGCATTTTTTAGTGCCAAGGAAGAAAAGGATGAAAGCAGCATAGACATAAAAGTTTCTTGAGCACTACTGCCTCTAGTCTATGGCTGCATCTTCCCACGGGGAATGACTGGGTCCTCCTAGGCATCAGTGCCCATTTAAGCCATACTGAAGTCAGACAAACTAAGGCATATGCTTCAATGCCAAGTTTGAACACCTCATACTCCAAAAAACCTTTACCCAGCCCAGTATGTCCTCTCAAAGAAGGAAAAAAAACCCAAACATATAAAAAATTAAATTAAAATAAAAGGACTATCATACAGCCGTGAGATCTCCCACACTGATAAAGCATCGATGGGGATTTAAAGGCTCTGCAGAGAAGGAATAAAAAGAGGGTAGGAGAGGGTTAACATCTGCAGAAAGGCTTGAAATGTGGCAATCAGAATAACTGCATTTGCATGAGAAATGCTAAAGATTATGAGCTTTGCCTTCTGCAGCAGCAGTGTTTGCTTTTCGTGCAACAAGCAAGTAATTGAGTCGTGGTTCTTGAGGAAAGTGAAGATGGATGGTAATTGCCACAGGTAAGAAGTCTGGGTTTAGCTGTGAACATACTGGGTCAATACTGATAAAGACACCAATCTGTATGGTTTCTAACACGAGCACTCTCTGTTTGCCGAAGCTGAATTACTACCATACCTCACCCAATCATTCTCTCCATAGGAACAGCAGCTTGCAGGACACCTTTGTCCAAACAGGGCTGGCTGTGGTACAGGACAAGCTCACGGTGTTTCCACGAGTAAACTGGGCTGTCAATGTGGCAGGTGCTACCAAAATAAAGTCCACCCCAAAAGCAAATTCACATTAAGGATGATAGCTACCACCTTATTAAGTCAGATGTCTACTAAAAAAAACCTGTCCTTACCAAAGGCCTGACCTTACCATAGATGAGTGCATCCAGCTTGAAGTCAACACCTACAAGTTGTTGGCAACATTTTGGAAGCATTAAAGTTGCTTGTGTTTCCTCAATGAAGAGGCAAAAGTTCTGTGGGAAGAGCTGATGGACAGGTTTTTGAGGGAGCAACATCCATTTCTAGAAGTACACTTCACTGCTGAAAAAAATAACTCAAAAAAAATCTGTGCATATGTTTGTGCACCCCTGGTCCCAAGCCCATAAAGACCTCTTTAGCTCTTTCAGATGCCTGTGAGACCCATGCTTACAGGAGAAAGAAACGCTCAGAAAGTATAAATGGAACCAATAATTTCTCTGTGTCAACGTGTCAGTAACTATTTATTTACACCCACGGCACCTGAAGATTCTTTCCAAAGACATCAGAAATAACTTCAAACCCCTTGCAAACAACTCACACTCCTCCACTGACTACCATATCACCTTAGCTTCAGGGTCTTTAAAGGCACAGTTCCTAACCTGGAACTAGGGCATCGAGCTCCAGCTGCCACCAGAAACATCTCCTTCAGTGCTCTGGGTTCACTTTACCATTTAAAACCTCACTTCAAAATTACAAATGAACTACACAAGCTGAAGAGTTACATTTTGGAAGAATATCACTTGGGCCAAGACTC
Source organism: Ceyx melanurus (assembly GCA_024611195.1). Taxonomy (NCBI): domain Eukaryota; kingdom Metazoa; phylum Chordata; class Aves; order Coraciiformes; family Alcedinidae; genus Ceyx; species Ceyx melanurus. Next base: position 44,310 of record JANHGL010010606.1, on the reverse strand, counting down.
AGGCAAACGGGTGCTGAGCTCCTGCTGCCCCCACCAGGACTCTGGAAGGCATCTCAAACCCCACAAGCACTCAGGTGTTCCTTTGGGACCTGGGTTTAAAATAATTTCTGGCCACTGAGCTGCTCATGATGGTGCCACCAGCAGTGCCCAGCAGGGCACTATCACCCTGCAAAAGGGCACTATCACCCTGGCATCATAAGCCAGTACCCATGACCCTTCCTGAAGCAAGCTTCATTTTTTACCCATTAATTCTACCTGCTTTGTCCCCTGCTGCTGCATTCATCACTGTGTCCCAACTGACTGGAAATAATCTTGCTTCCCTGCTCTGAAACTGTTCTCTATGTATTTTCAGATACTGTGTTTCTCCTCAGTTGTGTCTCTGCACAGAGCTCATCCTCAACCTTTTCTATTCTATTACAAGCCTTCTCCTTCCAAATATTTTCTTTTTTTGTTGTTGCTACTTTTTGTTAATCGCCTATTTTTCTATTTTCTAGTATATCCATTTAGATTAACAATGGTACCCAAAAGTAAATAGAAGAGAGGAAGCAGCAGTGAGAGCAGAGCATAATAAATTACCCTGCTTTGCATCCAATGTGCCTGCTACTCACTAGGGACCAGCGACCTCAGATGCCAACTCCAAGGGAACTGGGAGAGGCTTGGCTTTTAAAATCACAATACACTACCTCTTTGAAGTACAAGGATTTTTCCATTAAGCAGTACCCAGTAACAAAGATCACTTCTATCCCAGTTTGGACAGATATTATCTTTCATTTTAGCAATGCGAGACCAGAGGCCTATATGGAAACAGCAGAATAAGACGCACAGGAACAAGAAGAGACAGTTCAAAATGTTGATGGCTGCCTTTCAGAAGGCTGTGGGGCTCCAAGGGTGGGGGGAAGAAAGGAGGGGAGTGGAACAAGTGAGGTTTGAATCCCGACTCTGGTCCACTGGGCATGGGAGAAAATGGGGTTCCAGGGGAGAAAATATCAGACAATATCAGTGGGGTAAATACTCCAAAGCAGCCACAGCGACAAAAAGCTGACTGGAGAACTTTTTCCCTGTAGCCATGAGGCAAAGAAACACACCAAAAAGCACTAGCACATCTCCAAAATCTTAACACAAGCTATGGATAATAGGTACTTCCAAATCTCACTAAGTACAACATTCTTTACCACAGTGAGATTCTGGAGCACCCCAACACTATGCAAAACCTTTAACCACAAATGCTTCTCCATGTGCCAATAGAAGATAGGAATGATGCCCACTCAAATAAGACCCTACCCAAGAAGCAGTGCTTGTGCTAGTTAATCCTATGGGCTCAAAAAGCCCCAGCACTCATGGCTGCTGCCATCACAAGGCTATTACGACATTATGTTCAGACATGGAGAACAGCCTGACCCAGACACCATCTCAGAGCAACCCTGCAAACTCAAAGTATCAAAGTTTGTTCTGAATATTCAAGATGCCTAGAGATGCCTGAAATGCACTTTTCCAAGTGTGCATATTTTCAGCAATTGTGACAGGTAGAAAACGCTCACCCCCTCTGGCAGCCTCGTCTCCCTTGTTTTCACCGCCAACAGTATTTCTTGTTTTAAATAAGGACAATCCCCAGGTAAAAGCACTTAATTATAGTGTCATATGGTATCCCAGCATCTCATAAGATTCCTGTATTTGCAGACTCAAGACATCCCTTTGTACAGCAGGTTGTTAGTCTTCAGATAAAGAAAGTATTTCATGTCTTTGGTTATCAGCTACTGCTGCTTCTGCCTTAATAAAGATTTGGTAGAGAAAGGGAATCTGTGACAAATGCTCTTATACACGCCAAGAACATCAAGCTATGTTTTGGTGTTTTATCAAATAAGAGTTTAAATGGTACATGACTCCTTCTGTCATCTGTCTCCACAAGCATGAATTTATTGCTGTCATATGAGGGGATAATGGGGACCCAAGTCTTCAGGTGATGTGGTGAAACAAAGCCTCTGCATGTCTGGTCCTGAGCCCACCCAAGTCAGACAGCATCTCCAGGCTGAGACCAACCTAAAATCCACTCAGCAGTCACAGCTCAAGCAGAAAGGCTCTGCCATATCCCTTTATATAGTTTTTGTTATGAACTAGAAGACTGCCTTGAATAAACTAGATGATAATACAGTACATCTTTGATCAGTTAATCCTTGGGAAAAGTTTATATTTTAGAGGCAAATGTGGCAACAGAATTTGTAAACTAAGGCTAATTATTTAAATAAAAGATATTTTGTTATAAATGCAGTTCAAACAATCAACTTCAAGTTTAATAAGTAACAACTTTCTCAACATGCTGTACTGGTCTGGTCAAAGCTCCTTTCACATGCATAACCTGGGGTCAGGGGCTGAGATCAGCCAGCCACAAAGGTTTAAACTTCATCTGCCAGCCATCCTTTTCCCCCCTAATGTGCGACTGGCTGAAAAAGCCCAGTGTATATATTTTCAAACCATAATTCTTTTTATTTGCTGTCAGGTTTCTGAGTCTCTGGAGCACACATGCTTCCTATTTTTGAGCTCTTTTTGCACAGCCATGGCATGTAAAAACTGACGTTGTGTGGTGGGGGTGGATTTTGAGGGAAGGAGGAAAGTTAAATAAACACAGCAGCTCTTCAGAAATCCCACTGTAGTAGCTGGGGCTTTACAGGGAGTACGGAAACAGTCCCTGAAACACTAGCAGTAAAACCACAGAAGCTGGCAATGGCATCGCTATTTGAGATGCACAAAAGCACTGGCATCCAGACCTAGTAAACTGGAGGTCTACAGTCATCATCACCAAACAGCACTGAGAAAGACAAAAAAACCAGCAGCATGCTTTCAGTCCTGCTTCCTCTGCCAAAAAAAAAAATAAAGTAAGCAGGTTTAAATTCTACAGTCAAAGATGGACTTTGTGGTCATGTTTTCAATCACACAGGTTCTGTCCTCAACACATCTGAGTGAATGTGAACCAGAACAATGTAAAACTCTTCCATTTGTCCTGCTGTTTCTTCCTACCCCAAATTTCCAAACTCTTCTGCGAGAGGTTAGGAATAACTGGATAATGAAAAACACCCTGTGGCTTGAGATTTAAAAAAAAAAAGCAGTACACTAACAGCAACCTTTTCTGTTGGTTTTTTGTTTGTTTTTTTTTTAAATCTATCTAGCATTCCTGCTTGCAATCACAATAATCCCACTTTAGTAACATAATGGAATGACCCTGCTTTGGGTGGATGAAGAACGTGTATTTTCCTGTTTACATTCAAGCTACAAGATGATATTCTAGAAATAAAAAGAAGTATTTAAATCCTTCCTAGCCAATTCTTTCAAAACCACCACTATATTAAAAGTTACATCATTAAATAAACAGTTCCCATGGCCCCAGCTAACCAATGCTTTCCACTGAAAAGTTCTGCTTTTTTTGGTTTTGCTTTTGAAGGCAAGTAACTATTAGCTCCTCGGTTTATCCTGGCTTTTGGGAGAGTTGTTTTGAGTAATCAGATGAATAATGGTATGACTCTAACTTTACTTTTCATGAGAAAATTATTTATATGCCTCCATTGTTGAAGATTGATGGATGCAAGATACGAAATAACCTCTCTTTCAGACCTGCTGAATATGCAGGACCTCAACAGAACTGGTCTACTTGATTATATATCAATTTATGTTTATGCAAAGCTTAATATGAATGTATCTTTGCCTTAAAGGCAATAATCTGTTCCCTGCATATATATTGCATTCTGTAAATGAATGCCTCCCCTAATGAATAATTGCAATCATTAATTTTTATTAAAATGCTCTGGAAAAAAAACTCTCAGGCCGTTTTTAACCTGATAATTTTACCATTATATTTGCCACATACAAATGTCGCAGAGAGAAATATTGTTCAGCTTTTCAGATTGCTATTAAATGCTTAGTAAAGCAATGAAATGCCTAACTCCTTGCCCACTCCTTTGAGTAATGTATTTCTGTAACCTGCAAAACCTTTATGTAAAAGAAAGCAAACTATTCCTGCAGGAAGAAAACCAGAGAATTCTCCTTACTTCAAAAGTATCCATCCATTCAACATCCACAAAAACCTTTTTATGATTTCTTCAAGGAGGAACCTTTCCAGAAATGTAAGAATATCCTAAAGTACTGGTTTGGAGGAAAAACAACAAATAAAATATTCAAGATCAGTGAAAGAGCTTTAGGCACAAAACTCACATTGATTTTATTAGGTTACAACCCAAGGAAATTCCTGTGTTGAGGGAGAACCCAACAATGACACAAGTGCTACTGACAGCCAGAAGCACAATAGCTAATTCTTGGAACAGAACAGATCCTCCATAAGTGGTAGCATGGAAAGAGAAAGTATGGGAAATCCTTTTTTAAGGAAGAATAAAAAATAAAGAACTGACAGAGAAATGTAAAGCTGAATCTGGATGATTTCCCTACTGTATAGCTTTAATTATTTATATATTTTTTAAAGAATGTGAACAAAATATATAGCAGAAAACACTGACTGAATGCAAATTACATTTGTAAAGGTAGGAAAACACATTACTCCAAATTTTAAAATTAAGTTAAATGTTTAAATGAAAATTTCTCATGAGCTACAAATGCTCTAGCCTAAACTTTCAAAATGCCTTTTTTTTTTGGTCTGACAAATTATCTTATTCTTTCTTCTCATCAAGCTATGGTCTCCCTTCTACCTTCTTGCTTTAGACACAGCTCACAGAGAAGACAATGTCCTTCCACATGGGATTTATGTGGGTCACTCAACAGAAATGAGCAAGAAGATATTCAGTCCTGCACCATCACTCCCTCTTCCTTTTAGACTTCCTTTGACCTGCATCCTCATCTCTCTTCCCAGTGCTCCAAACTTTCAATCTGTCAAATTAGCCACTTGTAAGCCCACCATCTACCTTGAAAGCTGACAACCTAACGGGCCAAACTCAAGCTATCACTCAAGTCTTCTGCTTCTCAACAAAGGCAAAGGGAGAAATGAAGATGAGCCCAGCAGGCAGCCACATAGGATCAGCTTCACATGCTGACTATCTGCAAGGTTTCCCATGCAATACCTGGGAGACTGCTTAGTGCCCAGGCTCTGCATCTGTACAGTGCATCCTATCAACAGATCCCTCCTTCAAAAGGTTGTTTTGCAGCTGAGAGTAGCACCTTCCATGATGAAAAGCACCAAGTTCTTGATAAAGGTTAATGCCCCTGTGCCCATGGTGAAATGATCTATTCACACTACCTTCCTCCAAAGCACCATCAACACTGTGACTTCTTGGGGTTTTGCAGGTGTGACAGCTGACTTAGACATCACAGGTTAAAATCCAGAACTTGCATGTGGGCATTACCTTTCCAGGACTCCAGAAACAAGAAAGAATACCTATTTTGTAAACGTATATCTGAACCCATTCCTGGTACCTGCAACCCAGCAAAAGGCCGACTCAGGCAGAGAAATGTCTTGTGTCAGCAGAGCTGTGTTTGCAACTGCAGGACTGGTAATAGGTGTGGAAAAGGGGGTGCATGCTTATTTTGAGGTGGCACAGACGATTCTACACATGGTACAAACATTTGAAAGACTGCAGTTTTAGCCTGAGGTGGCACAAGCTGTCCTCCCTTCTGCATGCACAGAGCAAATCCCAACTGCCACACTGCAACAACAGCTCCTCGCAGGCCTTCCTCTTCAAAGCACTTCCCAAACACTCACCCTTTAAACCTGCCAGCACTTCTGAGAAGCAGACACCTCTGTTATTCCCAAATTACTGACTGGGAAGCCAAGAGAGGGAACAGCTGCCCCACATTCCCATGTCCCTGTACCTAAACACCAATGGTCAGGGAGGTTTCTGGAAGGCCAACGAGAAGAGATGAGTGAAGGCCAGGGCAGCTGCAGGCATCTTAGTGAAATTAAGCATTAACATGATTCTCAATGTCCAATTTCACTTTGCTTTTGGCCCTCCCCAAGCCCCTTTGAAAACCCCTGTGCTAGAGATGCCCTCCCAGGGATGCAAGGACCAAATTTCTGCATAAGAAGTGCCCAATCTTAATCTTGCACTCAAGACTATGCAGCCATCCCCTCTCCATACCACAACACTAGAAAAAAATCCACAAAACTAGGTCTCCATGGGACAGACACAATAAGTCACCAGGATCAAGATCAAAAAACAAGGTGAGCAGACACCTGTATTAACACATACCAGTAAATACAGGTTTCACATATTCAGAATTTTAACCAAAGCAAGAATATGGAGCTCTTCCCATGGCCTGAACAATTTACTTAACACCAGCCAAAAAAAGGTGAATTATGCATTTATTTGCAGAGCAGGAACATAGGTTGTTTTTCTTGCTTTTTCTGTTTAACATCTTTGACAGGACAGCCCTTGAGCAAAGTGACCTAAATTTGAAGTTAAGTCTTGCCTCTAGCCAGGCATTGGACTAGAATGCTCTCCAGCAGCCTGTTCCAACCCCAAATCTTCTCTGACTCTTTCCACCACAGCACTGGGGTGCTTTTTGTCACTAGTGATTTGCAAGGCTTGAAGCACAATGCTAGAAACCATGCACCTGTCCACAGCCCACTCCTCCCTTCATGCTCCCTTGTCGTCTTAAGCTGTTGTGCCTATGTGCCCCTTAAGCTGCTGTAGAAAAGTACATCACAGCTGACTGCACCCAGACATCCACATTTGAAGGCAACCCCTTCTGGGGGTTGTCTTAAATCACCATTAGGTGAAAAGCTTGTAAAATGATGCATTTTGGAGAACAAAACCACATGTGTCACAAAACCCAGGAGCTCCAGGCAACATGGCTCACAAGCAGACAGCAGATGGAGAGCATACAGATAGGAAGAAGGCAAAAGGAGCCAGTGCAGAAAAGGGAGGGACAACAAGGAGATAAGAGAGAAGAGAATGAAGCTGAAGCTGCAGAGAACAATAAAGATTTTCCTTGGTTGGTGAACAGGACAAGCAAGATTGTCAGCTGGTGCAAACTGGTCAGACCTGTCTCCATCTGCAGAGCTGGCCATGATGGGGATGGACAAAACACATTGATCAGCAAGTGATGTCGCCCTAGGAAGCAAAACTGTTACAACGACTGGTGTTTTGCCAGGACACACATACAGATGCTGGCAATGCTGACTGTGAGGAACATCCAGTACCACTTTTCCCTCATTCTTATTTAAAGCATTTCTGAAGGCATTTAAGCTCCTGCACACAGCATCCTGAATCACAGAATCACAGTGGTTGGAAAATACCTTTAGGACCATCAAGTCCAATCATTATCTAACTCTACCAGGGCCACTACTACACCATATCTTTGAGTACCCTGTCTAGGCAACTTTTAAATACATCCAGGGATGGCAATTCAACCACTTCCCCTGGTCAGCCTGTTCAGGGTGTGATAACCCTTGCAGTATAAATGTCCAACTTAAACCTCCCCTGGCACAACTTGATGCCATTTCATCTTGTCCTATCAGTTGTGACTTGTGAGAAGAGACCGACATCCACCTCTCTACAACGTCCTTTCAGGTAGCTGTAGAGAGCTACTCAGCCTCCTTTTCTTCACACTAACCAACTCCAGCTCCCTTAGTTAGTCTTCATAAGATTTATTCTCAAGACCCTAAGTCTCAGTGATGAGCACAACAGACAAGTTTCTACAGAGAAGAAAAACACACAAAACAAATGAGACAGGTGATTTTCTCTTACCTAACCTTTTCCTCAGGCTGCACTCATTACTACTGGCACATACAAATCCAGCACACACGAGGCTAAAAGATCTACTGCAACAAGTTTTCTCTAGTCCTGTACTAGGTTAGTATTTCCAAGCCACCTCTGTGCCTCGAGACATGCAGAGCACTTGTCTTCTTGTATTGCATGTAACACATCAGGCAGCCACTCTTTAGAACAGTGTACTTAAATACAGCTGATGTGGAACAATTACTGTCCTGTAAAATGTTAGAATGGAAGAACTACTAGAGCCTTTTAGTACAGTTCCAGAAATGATACAGCTCCTTCTGCCTTCATACACTAATTGCACTGAAATTGCATCCAATAGCCCATGCATATTTAATCTGGTCTGGGGCTGCTGAGCACACTGCTACTGCATAGGGTGCTATCAGCCAGAACCATAAATTATTGACTACGCCACCTAAACTTCTGCAGAATAATTTTAGGTTGGTGGCAGGCACCTTGTTTGAGGAAAAGCTTGCTTTGTGTAGCCCTTTACCATTAATATTCTTCCTGGGTTTCCTACAGCCCCAAAGTGCTGGGAAGGGTCACCGCTCAGTTTGAGATGAGGCCCCCAGGGAGGATGTGGTACCTCACACAGACTATATTATACACCATCACTGAATATTTTCCTAAGCAAAGTACCTCCTCTTGGGTCATGTCTAATCTCATCACTAATTACACCTCTTTGTTAAGGCCAAAAAACATATCTGGTAGTCATCTTTATTAGGCAAAGATTAATAAATAGACATGATCCTGCTTTTCAGCCTTCCAAGTGACATGCAAAGCACAGCTAAGCGTTAGGATAAACACAAGGAACAGATCCAGTAAATGAATCTGTGCCATCACAAAGCTTCCCTCATTAAATAAAATGAGTCTGTGACAGCTCCACTTTGCTCCAGGTACTCTCCACCAAGCTAACCCCGTGGCAGGCAGGCAGCTGAGCACACCAGCTTCATCCCCACTGCATCATACATTGCCAGGCTCAGTCGCTGCCTCTGCTGTCATCTTCCTGAGCAGCCCCTGACATTGCACCCCACATGCTCCTGTCCCTCTCATTGCCATTCCACCAAACAGCATCTAGCTTCTGCAGCAGCCAGCTGGCATCCACAAGCAGGGTGCCAGCACTGGCCACGGGCAGGGCTACGCATGTTGCTTCTGCAGAGTGGGGCTGCTCAGGGCTGCTGAGCTTATGCTTTGCTCTGCAGGGAGCGTAATAGATCTGTGCTGATGACTGCAAGAGCTATTGTAAAATAGGTGTATAAAATACAACAAGCAGCCCTCCGTGGGTAGGAGAGGTGCTACTCGGAAACTGCTGCACAAGTCATGAGGAGCAGAATCCTCAAGGTCTTGTTTCCAGCTTTCCCACACTGCTCATTAGGGAACTGCAGAGTTAAAGCCGTCAACCCCAGCTGCACCAAGCTTTATTTTGGGCTGTGAGCCTGCAGCTAGATACATTTTGAGATGCTCAAAATTAATGCATTGTAGAGGTACAAACCATCTCTATCCAACATTAATTAGTATTAACTGTAATTACTCACTAACATGAAACACTCCCACTGAAGATGCAAAATGCGTATCTTCTAGCTGTTTGCCTGCACAACAGCTGGTAGAACTGAGAGCAACAGACATCTGCTTACCAGGGGGTTCTCCTCATAGGGAGGCAGTGTTACATCAAGGGTCTCACACCTAGCATTACGAATCAGAGACCTCGAGGAGAAAAATGGGTATTTTTAACAAAGGAACAAAGAGCAGACTGTATGCAGAGCAGTACTAGCTATTTATTGAGCAAAGCTAGACATATCAGCTCACACATGACATATCTTCCTCTAAACAAGCAATATTTACCAAAAAATGAAGGCAATCAATGTTACCAGCACTGGCTAAGTACCATACAAAAGCCATGCACAGCTTACTGCTCACTAAACCAAACTAAGTGGAAGTCCCATGAAAATCAGCACCCTAGACTGTAATCCCCCCATGATCACTCCGATCACAAGGTTAAAAAGTAATCTGTGTTTAAGTTCAAGGGAACCAACAGAAGGACTCACTCTAACTTGGCTAAAGCAAATCTTCCTGGCCTGGGCAGCCCTCCGTTGTTCTAGGAACATTAACATGCAACCTTAACAGGTTTAAAGTCACACTTTTGGTTAAATGGATGTAACTTGGGGTATGACCAGCTCCCACCTCTACATCCAAGTGATCCTGCTGACCTTGGTGGCAATTCCACACAGAAGCCCACCAGCCCAACCCTGGCCCTGGAGAAATCCCACGTATGGGGCTACTTCCATCAAGTACTGCTACACCAACCCACCCAGCCTGCAGGTAAGCACAGCCTCTGCTCAGACAAGTAAACATAAAACCCCACTTCTGGCACCTGGCAGCTCACAGAAAGAAATCCAATCAATTAGTGCCATCATACAGACTCAATCATCATCTCTTTTTCTCTCAACAGCACCAAACACACCACTCATCTGCTCTCCCAAAACCCAAAGAAAACCCATCTTATTTGTCATCCACAAGCTGTATTGGGTCAAAGGACGACAGCAATGTGTGTGCACAATCGCATCACCATTTGGGGAAAATCCCAGGGGCTGAAGGCTAAAGGGAAGGCAGAAGCTGTCAGAGATGAACAAGGGGAAGGAAGCACAGAGATGATGGACAGAGGGCTTGGCAAGGAAATCAAGAGAGGCCATTGGGGCAGAAAATACTATTCCAAGAGAAGACAGCAGCTGAAGACCCATGTCATACAGGTTTGGCTTCTGATACCAAAACACAACACATATTCAAGTCATTCTTGGATGGAAGAAGAGGGTTTGAGATGACCGCTAATAAGGAAATGCAGGAAAATTGAGCTGAAGCAATCAAAATACAACTGGCTTAATTTTCAAATACAACAGTGCTTGCATTCAGAGCACCTCTGGGGCATGTGGTGAAAGCCATCCCAAGCCTGCTCATGAGGTCACCAAAAGCCCCAGAACAATTACATCCTTCTGTCAAAACTACTTATTACTGCAACACACTACATCTTTTTTTCCCTCATGGCTCATAAGTACCAGTACACCAAAAGGCCTACTTTCTACAGCTTTCAACAAATAAGTAAACTGAGAGAGAACAATGACCACCAACCTAACAAGCTTGACTCCAAAACACAGACTTAAGACACAGAACCCAGTTTCTGCCCTGACATGCATCTGTGCTCTTTCTTTGATTTCTTTGGAGTACCAAGGCATAGAAGTGGTGATGATTTACCTCACCACATTACACTTCTATATAGAGGTTAGCTTCTTTCAATTTTTGAAGAGTCCATTGCTTCAGTAGTCAGACTTAGCCAGACAAATGCAATGTCTTAAGTCCTAAATTCAAGACATTGGACGGACAGGACATTAGGTATCCAGGGGAGGCACCAAGAAAGACCCACATGGTTGCATACAAAGAGTCACCAGCCCTGGAGGTATTTAAGATGTGTGGATATGGTGCTTAGTGACATGGTTTAGCGGTGGACGTGGCAGTCTTGGGTTAACAGTTGGACTCAAGGACCTTAAAAGTCTTTTCCAACCTAAACGATTCTATGATGAGCTCATCCTGCAAAAACCTTATCTTGAGGTTTTTATTCAGGCAAACAAGCGCCTATTGATTTTGTCTTCAGTGCAAAAAATGATCTAGCCAAAAGACAGTTTACAAAGAGATTGCAAAGTCTGATTTGATAGCATATTAATTACAGCATGAATTGAGCTTTCTTAATTTAGGACTACAGGACAAAGCCTACCACCACAAGACTGAAAGGCTGAAACCCCAAAATATATATATAGGAAAATGCAACACAACTGGAAATTACAGGAGAGGGAAGAAAAAAAAAAATCATTTATGAGTACTTGTGACATGTGTGACTGTTTTCCACCACTGCAGAAGGGCTGTGAAAGCACAGGAGGGGAAAGCCAACTGGATAGGTAGAGCAAAGCCATGCTCAGGAGATTATGCTGCAGCAAAATGACCTGTCTCCAAAGTTGCTACTTCATTCCCCAATAGGTATTTACCTCTGCTAAGCACAATACAACGATATTTGGGTTCCCCAAAAAGAGTGAGGTGATAGGGGAGCAGAGAGGTGGATTTCTTTATTATGGCTGAAAAAGACAGAGAAAAGCTAGACTGGCAGGAACACAAAATACTGCACAAACAAAAACAAACAGTGCCTTTTTGTAAAAAACAAACAAACAAAATAAATAAATAAATAAATTTGTGCTTTGCTCATGGCCAGGAAAGCACCACACTCAGTGTATTTATGGTCTCTGTATTAGTTTGTACATTAAGCTGACTGCCAGTGCCTTCCAGGGCTCTGAAAACTTAAAACTCTCACTGGAACCTGGCTTCTGCTGATTTATGTTTCCATGATCTAACCTCTGTGAACCTATGCTGGTATCAATGACTAAACTCTGAAATAGCATTGTATCATTTCTAGCAGAGCAATGTGTTTAAATATTTAAGTTTCCAGAGCAGTGCAACCAGAAAAACTAACCCTTTTTTTTTTTTTTTTTGTAATAATGCATAGAATACTGTCACAATATGTTAAATTTACACAAATATACATGTTTCTATACACATTTGTATGCATGCAAATGTATTTATAGTATCTTAATGTAAGAATTTTAGGGATGCTCCTGTCTACTCATACCTGCATTTTCAGAACTCTTGCTATGTCCCAGACAAAAAACTTGTGCCAAATTCAAAAAAATGAAGAACAAAAATAATAATAAAAAAGTAATCTTTCAGTGCAAATAAATTTTGTTTGTAATCAGATTTGAAGCATATCAGCTTGTTGAATGCAAACCTGCATACAATTTTTTTTATTTTTTTTTTTAAGTCTTATCTAGCTCATGCAATAATAGTTCTCAATCTACCAGTTGTTCTTGGTTTTGCAAGGAGGAAGATTTTGCCAATGGCTGCAGTACGCTCCTGGGAGATTAGACCTCTGGGGTTCATCTGCTTCACTGCCTGACTTCTGCCAAGCCTCCTCCTCTGTGCCCATCAATAAACACTTCACTGACCCAGAGGACTTGACTGTAGAGCTGCAGTATGGCATAAACTCTCAACTCTTCACACCTGGGCCCTCATCTCTTGATCTCTAATTGAATTTTCCAAGAGGACATGGCAACACTCATCTCCGAAGCCATCACATTTAACATTGGGATGGTAAGAGCAGTTGGTTGTGGACCTTCTGCTCTTGTGCTATTTTGGTAACCTTGCTGGGAGACACTTATCTATCCAGTGGGGAGGACACTATATATGGGAGCATCTACCAATGCATTCAAGACTTCCAGCCCATAAAAAGCAATCTGATCCCCACCCACAGCATCAGCAGACAGTAAATGTAACTCCTGTTACAACAGCTGACTAACTAAAGCAGAAGTAACAGCACACCAAGCAACAGGATCCCTGGCAGGTGCTTTCCTCCACCAGTTGTTGCACAAAAAGCAGGAATGTTTCCCCAGTGCTGGTCCACTGCTGGTAAGAAAATACTTCCCATCACTCTCAAGAATGAAGCATAGAGCATGACTGTGAATATCAAGCTAAAAGAGTTCAATGTGGAATATTAGGTGCCATCCCTCTTCACACGCAAGCAACCCTGCAGCATATTGAGTTGCATGGTCCAAGCCATTTCCAAGAAAAGTCAAGAAGAGCTTTCCTAGTAACATACCCAGGAGCTGACCCGGACCACAAGTAACCACATACGCTGTCACAAGGAGTAGGTGGGCATTTGGTGGTCAGTCATGACCATCCAAAACTCAGCACTAACTCAATATACTCAGGCACTCTTCTATACTTATGCAAAATGTGCTTCACCTATTTTGACACCTACAGTTCTGTTTCAGTTACTGATAATAAGCAGGTAAGTGTAATATAGCATATTAAGTAAAAACAAAGTCTTATCTTCAGATCCCCTCTTGGTAATTCTTTCCCTGCAAAGTGGAAGAAGGCTAATTTTCACTTCATGTGGGAATTATAACGGCATGCAGATTAACACTTTTGCTCTATTTTCTTACAAAAGCTGCTATTTCTCCTAACTTGTATTAAACCCTAGGCTCCAAGTTTGAGAAGATGGTGCTGCTCAATGCTGTGAAAACAGTAAGACTGTGTATATAGCTGTGCAACATCCCCTGCCCTGCTGGAGCTTAGTAAATTATAACCTTCCCTTCTTTCAGAGGAACAGTCCCAGCTGCAGAGAAATTATTATTTCAAATGACAATATAAAATGATACAGTCAAGCTGCTTGACTTCATTCCCAGAGAGATTTTCTCTTAGGATGCACTCTGGTTCGAGTGCAGGGAGTTATCTGAACACTGCATCAGAATACAGAAGACAGAGCTGTCAGCAGCAGCTTCAACCTCTTGCAGAGAGCATTCCTCAGTATACGTGGAAACACTCATGCACAATTATTGAAAAGGAAGAGAAACACCCTAAGTGTTTTTCTGTGTCCCTGAATAAATAAATAAGCATGAATTCAGTGTGTTTCAGCTGTTGCTGAAACAAGCATAGCTGTAGCGTGCTCCACATATCGGAATTAAACTCATAGCTGGGGGAGAAAGAAGGGGAGTGCCCCACCATAAGGAAAATAAAATGTTAAGTTCCAGTGGATACTATTCAGGTCCTGAAAAACCCAAAGTGATTGTTCCATGTCCTGCAAGATGTGGTCTCCAAGCCTGGATTCCCATGGCTCAAGCCACCAAGAGTGTGCTGCAACTGAGGCTTGGTAACATAGAAAAGTGCTCATGTTTGGGTGCTACAAAAACCTTCAGTCTAACTGGGATGCCACATCCTGAGCTTGGCTTGAAAATAAGATCGAGGAGCTGAGAAAGATGGTAACAGAAATATTCATTACAACTAGATGGAAATGTATGGGAAGCAATGGAATGTGGAGACCTTGGCTGAAGGAGCACAGACCCCAGCACCAGGCTAATCTGAAAGAGTTTCAAGGTACTGGACAAAAGCTGCACAGCTAGAAAGTCCATCTTGCAGTGAAAAAAAAATAAATTAAAAATGCACACATCGTTTGAAGAAAAGTGCTATTGCTTTTTTGGGGTTTT
>JANHGL010010606.1:0-19151 GCA_024611195.1 Ceyx melanurus | reverse complement strand
CCCTGCTCACTGCAGGGGGCTGGACTAGATGACCTTTGGAGGTCCCTTCCGGCCCTAAACATTCTATGATTCTATGAGTCATGAGTTTACTGATGAGGATGAAGGAGGACTGAACATGGCAGGGGGCAGCACCTGATTGCTTATCACCTCATGTAACTACAGCTGCAGAGACTTGTAGTTGGCCCAGCATCATCCTAACAAGAAACATGTGACTCTCAGACCCAAGCTACAGCTACAGCCACTACCTGAGAAGTAAGACAGAGGGAAACTTTCATTCCCATGGAACTCAGTCAGTGCAGGGTCACAGAAGGAAGACTATAAAGAGCCTCCAGAGCTTACTCCACACATTAATTTGAGTGCTTTTGTCACAGGAACATTATTCACCCCTTCCTACTTCCTTTTATTTTCACACAGATCACAAGCCCAACAGACATCTACAATGACTAAAGCAGCAATTACAGGTATGTCACTAAATACTGAAAGGACAGAATTACTTCAGATTCCCAGCAGAGCCTTATTGTTTGGTGATTATTGTATTTGCTACTAGTCTGACTCTGTTCCTGTTGCAGCTGTACCAGCACACACCCTGCAAGGCAGTGGAGAAGCACTGTGCCTTAGGTACCATCAGCACCTTGCAAACCATGCAGGTGAATGATGAGCCAGGTTTTCGCATGTGGACAGCACAGTATCATTAGCCAAATTACTGCAACTAACAGTTGGGTGCTTTTTGTCAAGGCATAGCAACAGCTGGCCCCACTGAAGACATAATCTAAGACACTTGATACCCTCTTTTTGAGGTGGTCCTGGGCTGAGCAGGTATGGAAGCTACTCACTGCAGTGTTCTGAGCAACCAAAACTGAAATTCAATATAGTTGGTCAATCAGATCTCTTAACTTCTACAATGCTCCTAGCTAGATGCATTTACCTTTCACACACACATGCAATTCCAGCTGCTTGGCCTCAACAGTAGGCAACAAGCAATGAAATACAAATGCAGGGATTTAAATCTCTGGCAAATTCAGATCCATGAAATGCAAACATATGTGCTCTCACACAGGCACACACACTTTCCAGCAACTTAATTCATTTCAAGGGAAGAGTCTGTTTAAGTTCAGGAAGAGGTATTGATTGCAACACCCAAATGGCATCTTCTCAGGAAAGCAAAGTTGCTCCCCTTGTCTAGGCCATTTTTTCTAGATAGATGTCTTTGAAATGTTACACTGATTCCAGGTATCCTCAGAGGCTTAGTGCATGTGTGCAAGAACAGAAGGGGCAACATCCCTTGCTCTCACAGCATGGGATGGGATCCCTTGCTACTCCTGCAGGGATCTGCCCTTCTTTGCAACTTTCCTTAACCCTTACTTTCTCTCAAGGCATTACTCTGGTATGTGCAGGACAGCAGATGAGGCATAAATCTCCTCTCAGTTTCCACCAAGTTTAGACATTCACTATATACAAGTCAGAAAATGTATTTGACTTTTTATTTAAGGCCTACAGAACAACATAAATCCCTCCTTCCTCTTCTGGAGGAGCCAACAGGACTCGTTAAGCCTTCTGGTTCCCTCTGCTGCCATAAAGAGGTGCAGTTTCTGAATACAATCAGCTGCTGTGCAAAGGCCCTGTTGCAGTCTCAGAATAAATAAATAAGTAAATCAGAGTTCATCTACCTCCTAAAAGAGCCTCCCGTGGGACCATGTCAGCCTCCCAGTACTGATGAGATTAAGGTGGTAGCTGGCACTGGCACTGAAGGTTACCCCTGAGCAGAAAGGTTTCCAGAGACCCTCCTCTTTAGCTCCAAGTCTTTGGAAGCAGCTAGGCTTCAGAAGTGACTGTCTACACAGTGCACGGGGCTGAGAGGAGCAGTATGTCTCTGCAAGGAAGATCAAGAAGTCAAAGCACTTAGGCTTTTGCTTTCTCTTAAGCTTCCAAGATACTGTCCTTGAAGACACTAAAGCCAGGCATCCTGCCAACAGAGACAGAAAGCTAGACACCAACCACAGCATCTCCTTACAGGCCCATCAGCCACTTCAGACAGACAACTAAGAAAAAGGGAAGCACACAGACCCCAATTACCCAGAAGCTCTGCATGGTTTCCACCTGGCAGAGCCCAGGGCTAGAGCAGGGCACTGGGCCAGGCTGGGCATGCCAGGAGACATGCCATTTCCATATGTGAAGGCAGTACCCACCCCTGCTTTGCATCCCTTTCAGCTTCCCAGGAGTCAGGGAAAAGAGCTCCCAAAATCAGGCAGCTGACGCTAAACCAAAATGAGAGGCATCAAACTGACTACCACCATAAGTAGCTACAGATGCACCTACCCACTGATGCTACCCTGCACAAACAGGGAGGTGACAGCAAACCTCAACATCCCCAGACTACAACACATGAACAAGTACAAGGTTGGTTTGTTCATGCTCCAGGGGGTTGGTGTTTCCCAGCCCCACATTTACACATATAAAACAGAGGCAAATTGTGGACTAGCTGACAGCTTAAGCTACACCCTAAGGCAGCAAGACTGCCTGGAACAACTCCCTGTTGGAGAATTGCTTTGGTTTACCTGGAGAAGGCACTGTGAAATATGATGGCAACAGGCAGTGGCACATGTGCTAGATCTGGACAGTATCCCTTAAGCTGCCCTTGCAAACAGGCAGCATGCCAAAGCTAAGACATATTACATACTAATATCCCCATCAGTCTTATTTTAAGGTATTTCGAGCATGTATTTTCCAAGTACAGCTTCCATCACCAGCAGCACTTCAAGCACGAAGGCTGGTATCACTGAAAACTGTCTAAGGAGGGAAGCTCTATAGGAAAGTTCAGATATAAGAGATGTTTTCCTCCAACAAGCACACTCCAGGAATAGAAACCACAGTAAAAAATGGTGATTAACAGAAGGATGCATGTTATCTTTTCTAGGTCAACTCTCAATAACTGGAGAAGATACCAGGTCACAGACTCATTTGGTGGGCTGTTTTTTTTTTTTTATTTTACAGCAATACTGACTGCAGTGGAACTTTTCCATTCCTCATCCACTAGATCTGCCTGATAATATATTTGAACTAAATGGAATTGAAGTCTCCCTCACAATAACGATAAGCCTAAAGAAGATCACTGCAGCATGTTTTCATCAGATATTAAGAAGCAGAAACTTAGGAAAGGTTTATGGCAAGACTTGAGGTCATAGACCTAAATTCTGTTTTCATTACCAGCTGCTAAATTTTAGGCTTGGTCCTGCAGCTCAGAGCCTATGGACAAGGATAAGGGAAAAAATCAGCCAGTATTTCCATGTTTCTCTGTAATTTGAAACCACCGAGACATATCTCAGGGTATAAATCACACAGCTCTATAAATAAAATAAATTATAATTTTGTAGTCTTTTGAAGAAAGCTGACACCAAATTCATGCAGAAAATGTAAGGAAAAATAAGCCTGGACTGTGGCCCAGGCACATAAGAAGCTCCCCCTTGTTCCTGGGCAGGAAGCACCACCACTGTCATTAGTTGGCTATGCCCTTCGGGGCTTATGGCTGCAGGTAGTCTGCTAAACATCTGTCTCTAATAGCATCTTTGGATAATGAGGTAAATGTTTATTAATGGGCAGTGCTATCAGCAAAATCCCAGCAAATTCCCATGAAAGGAAGAGCTCCACTTCTCAGGGAAGTAAATGGCAAAACTTCCCAGTGAGTCCCACTCCCAAGTTGACATCACACAGATATCAATGACCGTCTCTCTACACTACATGAAGTGTCCCAGTTTTTAAACACACTTTCACACTTCTGTGAGCTGAAGTATGACCTCTCCCTGCCACAGCCTTTTTAAAACAAAGCTGCTATATACACATGAAAAAGCAAGAAACCTGCCACCAGAAAATACATACTTTTGCATAAACCAATTATCCTCTGCGGAAAAATGATCAGATAAATACTGTTTTTAAAGTGTGTGGTTATGAAATTATAGACTATCTTTTGGCTCCTTTATAACAAATAAAAAAGATAAAACTGAACTATTCTTTCATAACAGGAAAGAAATCTTCTAACAGACAGCTGTCACTTAAAATCCCTTCATAAACATCCTGTTCAGTTTCAAAGTGAAGGACAAAGGTGCATTATAAAGTACTTTAAAATAAATGTATTCCCTCCTAGTCTGAATCCTCCCCCGTCCTGATAATAACTAGCAAAGAAAGCAGGATATGCCTTGGAGCCCATGAATACAAAGCCAGTGAGAACTTTGCCTGCCAAAGACATCAGGATTCTTGTTGGGTGGTGGCTATAAACCACTGTGTTTGGAGCCCAAGGTGCAGTTCCTCTAAGTCTCTGTCTTCTATACATGACATAAGTGAGTTTACAAGAAATATGAACAAACACACACAGACCCATTTCCCAAAATCCTTCCCAAAGTGGTAAGGTGCATTTCATATCTGGTTTCTAAGAAAAGGCAATTGACAAGGTTGCACACGCTTGCCAGTCCCTCCACTGCCTCCCAGCAACCTTCCAGCCCACAAGGAGATTTCAACCAACTCTGGTCAAGGACTATGGCACAAGGGACAGCCACTGACAATTGCATTTCCACAAGTGTTCCAGAAACAAAAGATCCAAGAGAGACTGTGACAATTTCCCCTATTGAGGGGGAGGCATGTGGCAAGCTGAACCTTTGTCAGGCACTGAAGTGACACAGGAGTGTGTTGAATGATGTAAAAATGGAAAAAAAGCTTTCATCAACCCAAGGCAACCACAAAGGCCTCCTCATCCCTCCCACCTCGGGTTTTGGCCACAATAGCTAATAACAATTGAATAAAGCATGGCATCTACTCACTGGTTTAGCAGCTCAACCTGCCTCAGCTTGCTCAGCTCTCCCCAGGGCTTCCTCCCCACACCATGCTTGGGTACTACACAAGAAAGAATCACCAGCCTCTTGGACAAATTCAGTGCAAATTCAGAAGTTGACAGATCTCTACCACCACCTCATTCTTGTTATGCACAGCCCCCCAGGGAAAGACATGGGAGCAAAGTCTGGAAATTCATAGCTGCTCCACAGCACTTCTTCCCCCAGTTAGTCCTTGCGGTTATCAGGGAGACACAAAACACTGACCAGAGAAAGCAGAGCAGTGGCCTCTCACATGCCATTGGATGATGGAGAAACTCACTCCTGTTATTTTCAATTAACAACCCCCATTTTTATTTTTCTGTGGCTCATCCCAAGGGAACAGGGTAAGGCTGCCAGTCTCCCTGCAGAGAAGAGGTTAGGCTCAAATGTCCTGCACCCACTTTTAAAGAGAAATTGTTCGCAGCACTTAATTCTGAGAAAGCCACAATTAATTGGGCTACGGTATCAGTGAACACGTTGGTTACACCATTAGAGCCCATTATTTTCCCTGCAAGACATTATGTTACTACATTATTGATGCAACAGTCCGGTGTAATGAAGCAATGCTTTGCATCTTTTTTTTACTGAACACCCAAGTTCACAGTGCAATAGTACTGATGCCAGATTCAATGAGAGTTTTGGGTTTTTTTCCAGTAGGTTTTTTTCCAATGAGAAACCTAGAAACCAACTGCACAAAAAGTTAAACACCTGTCCTTAATCAAATTCAAATGCTTGGGTTTCTACTGGATGTAACTCAAATTTACAGCTATTTCTAAATATTCTGCCTTGACAGTGAATAGTTTTACCTCATCTAGACAGGCTATATTCAGAAAGGTATTCAAGAGAGATTATGCCAGAAAGCACTAAATTAGGAAGCCACTTAAGTAAATACTGAATTTAAAGAAATTAAGGGGGTGAAAAAAAGCAGTTATATCTAGAGGGTCACCACTTCTAATGCAGAGAGCACATATGAAAGCTAGGGAATAAGATTTGCTCATGTCAAAACTGCCGAAGAAAACCTAGAGAAATTATCATGAATGGAGCTCAGAATAGTAGACTATGCAGTGCTGCAGCTCTTGCTCATTCACAGGACTCCTGAAAGGAATAAAGTTTATTTGTATGAACAATTCTACAGGAAGGAGCCTCTGCAGAGCACCCAGTCAGCAGCCAATGGTTCTACAGCACAGGAGGAAGCCAGGAATGCCTGCCATGCCCTGAGCAATGCCTTGGAAGGCTGTCCAAGTGAAGCTTGGGCTAAAATGTGAAATAGTACTACTTCTGCAATTATTAATATAAGACAAAGTATTAACATAATCTTTAGAAACAGTTCTTTCATGTGCATAACCCCAGCACATTGTTTCCTAGTCACTCCCTACAGTATTCAGCTCTGCAAACCCCAGGGAGAGGGCTCTTCAGAGTTATTTTAAATTTACTCCCTTTGAGTTTCGTTTAATCTACTTGGATCCTGGCACTCTCAAAAAAAACCCAACAAAATTAGGCAGCTGATCAGCTCCCACTTTGCCACTCATCCTCTTGCATGGTGCAATCACAGCTTCCCCTGGGTGCCTTCTTTCTGGACCAATAATGCCACTCCAGTTGACTATCACAATACCGAAATATTACCCTTGGGCCCCCCAACTTTCATTATCTTTTCTGCTGTTTGTTCTATTCTTTCTCTTTCTGGAAATGAGGCTACTAAAACTGAACTAATTACTCCAGGCTCAGATGATTTTTTTTAGGGGTGCTCAACTTTCTCCTATTTCCTTATGTCACAGCCAACACTCGTGTTTAAATATCAACAACTAGATCACTGCATCAGGGCAACGCCAGCAGCACTGCGAACCTCCATAAGGAACAAGAACATCCCCCTGTGATGCTCCTCAAGCCATACTCACGGGAAGAAGTAAAATAAGAAATCCTCACTTACTCAACCTGTCTACCCTTAAAGGTTGTCCTTTATAAAGCAAATATTTTCCCAGAGGCTCATCCAACTCAGACCCTGCCAAAAGCTGCGAGTCACAACCCTAAAGACCCCAGTGTGCCCACACCACCTTCTCACTCTAGCCAGGGATGACCCAGCAGCACCTCCAGGAGCATGCACTGTGGATTGCACAAGCTACCTGTGGGCCTTTCACCAGTACAGGTCTAACTCTGCTCATCTACTTGTGGCCAGCTCTACCGTTTGGGTGTGTTTGCACTGTTTGCATGAGAAGCAGCTATTAAGCAGGCAGTGGTGCTCCAGATAAAGTCCCAGGGACTCATGAAGCACAGCCCTAAATTGAGCAAATCAGAGCCATCTAATCTCAGGGTGACGAAGGCAGGTGTAATGGTGGCAGGGTCCCTTCCAAAGGCAAACCTTGCTGTGGCTGTGCCTCCTCTCACCAAGTGAAAGAGAAGGCACAGGTGACCTGCAATAGCAGCCAACGCCTGAGCATCCAGGGCCAGCCCCAAACCTTAGAAAACACTTTGTGACTCATCAGCTCCTGCCTCACACCGACGCAGTCTGTCATTAAAGGTGTCTGGATAGAACGTCACCAGCCCTGATAACACGGTGATTTCCCACCCACCCAGTAACTGATGAGTCTCTCCACAACCTCAAGCTCTGTCTCGAGCCCTTCTCTCCCCATGACAGCCCTGGTCAGCCAAGAGGAGGTAGAGCCAGCAGACATCAGCATCCCCATCTGCTCTGGCAGCCTCATTGGCTCTCATCACCACGGGTCTCCTTATAAAACCTGCCAATTATCCCACACATATACAGTTTCTGTGTGTTGAGGAGAGGTGACAGCCCATATCCTTCCTGAAAATCAATTAGACTATCTGTATGCTTAAGAAGGAATAAACTTTGGCTAGGGTAATATTCTCTTGTGTTTAATCCTGCTTTAGAAGTGTTCAGGCACCACAGTTTAACTGCTGATGTATGTCAGACAGACAGCGTCACTGACTTACCCATCTTGGCTCCCAGCTTTTGGCCGCAAGAACACTGCCATGTAAGTTTCAGTATCCTTTGCATTAAGCAAGTGTTTATCTTATTCCTACAGTTAAACCTATACAATAATTGAAATTACTCTTGCTTGTCTTAGCCATGGTTCAGCACACACATGCTCTTTAAGATGAAGGCCAAGGCATCATATGCATTCAGACAGGCAGGAATTTTTCATTGCAAACAGTCTGTAAGTTCCTAGTGTCTGCCCCTGCAGTCACTCAGCTTACAAATCTATTTTCACTATCCAAAACCATTTGATGCACAAGGCAATTTTCTGTGAGTACAGGGGTATAATGAAGAACAAGTTAATAAGTACAACAAAGCAACAGCAGGTCCTAACTACCAAGGGGCAGCTTGTCTGGGGTCGTGAATTTTTTTTCCCTGTTAAAAGACTGCATATTTTGAAAACCCTCCTCCTTACAGAGAGCGTGCCAAACAATTAAACTGAAGCTCTTATTTTTAAAATCTAATTTACTTTTGAAGATACATGCTCCTGGACTATATTTAGGATTTTTCCTATGTGGGCCAGCAGAAATAGGCTAGTTAGTTAGCACGAGGGTTTACAGACCTGGGTTTACAGAGCAGTCTTTAAGCTGAACACTGAATTAGTAAAACAACGGGGGAAAAAAAGAAAACAATTATTTCAAAGTAGGAAACAATATCTGTGATAAGGTATCAATATTGATCTTCAGTTTTGAAAATGTAGCAAAACTAACTCTGAGCCTACTTCTTCGAATTTTCTTTGTTACCAAATGTGAGAGTTCATCCCTGTGTTTGATGGACTGCTCTCACCACTTAAGTCAGTAGAAATGTTGCCCAGGCAAGGACTACGGGATTGGGTTTAGCAATACCTTTGGAACACCTTGTATCATACATCACTCCACACAAAACGCATGCAAGAGAAGTGAAATAACACCAGTAGCACATGGATAATTTTTCTGAAGTATTGAGGATTGTGACCCTTATTTTATAAGCATCAAGGGAAATAACAGCATCTGAGGTCCCTACATCTAGCCCCTAGAAGTTTTGTTCACTATACTGCAACCCGGAGCAAAATCATTCATCTATCCAGACTTACAGTGAATGACTCAGTGCTACTCACTTCTGTGATATGCTGGCAGGCAAAAAAATGCCTCTATATTACAAAATAAAATTAAAACCCAACCAAACAAAAAACCCAACCTCCTATCATCCTCCACAAAAAGCTTCTCAGTGGGTAACCAAAATGACTCCAACCTCTGAAAATTCCCTCCTTTCTGTTGGCATCCCGCCAAAGGGCTGGGTATCCAGCATCAGTCCCAGGCACCTGGCCTGCCTTGCTACTGCTCATGTCCTCTGTTCTGAGGTGACTGCCAAGTGAAGAAGCTTCACCCAGGCCAAAAGACCTGCAGCCTGGAGAGTAGATGCAGCCCACAGCCTCTATTTTTACAAACCCCTGCCAGACAACATTCTGGAGAGAGGTTTGCAAGGCTTGCTCAGCCCTCTGCAAGGAAAAGCCGACCTTCCCTGACTTGAGCTCCTTGTTCACAGCCAAACACAATACATTAGCAAAGGCACTACAGCCTAGCAGTGTTTATTCAAGGCTACCACGGGGCCAAAGAAACTGCAAAACACTGCGGGATGCAAAGTTTCCTCCAATTATTTGACCGCCTTGAAAATGCAAATGTGTTCACCATACCTCTGCTGCAACCCTGGCCTCGCTCACTTCCCCCACCTGGGAGCAATATTTCATAGCAGTGCAATTTAAAAGCATGGTGTTCTTATGAATTTTAAAGGCTCAGACTCTTGCAGGTCCAGGTGCTACTTCACAGCACTGGAAGACAAAAATCCAGTCCTTGAAGAGGCCTCTTCTCTAATCTTCTTGGGGGTTCCTGTTCACCTGCTCATTCACTAGCCTGTCCTGACACCTTTATGGTCACGTGAAGTCACTGTGCTGTTCACAGGAGCAAGATCTCTCCACGTAAGGGCTCTGGGAGCAGGCTGCAAAATTGCTGACCCCAAGGTTATTACCTGTCCCTCCTGGCTCCACTGCAACACCTCTGTGCACTCCCATCTGCTGGTGAGCCTCCTGCCTCCCACACCTCCTGCAGCACTCCCCTCTCCCTGCACTTTCGCTTTCAGCTGCTTTACAACACTGAGGAAAAGGAGTTCACATCTGTCTCCTGTGCTTGCTCCTGTCTTTTGAAAGATCCCAGTATCAATATCCACTGCTGCCTTAAGCAGAAAGGTAGGAAGAGCTCAGTCCCCAAGTGTCAACGCCAGCAAAGTTCCCATCCAGCAGATCTGTTATGGACACTGACAACAGTTGAGCCATACACCACTACGCATGTAAATTTATACCAGGGCTGCATGACAGCCACCCAGACTACAATCTGGCCTAAAACATTTGAACAATTAGGATGACATTTAATGAAGTGCTTGTAAATGGCCTGGAACCGACTGAGGTGAACAAGCCCTCACTCCCTTACCCACTTGTGCCAGTGTGATTCAGCAGGGGTACGACCACCTGTCCCAAGGCCCTTTGGTACAAGTGGTCTAATTTTCTTCCTGCTCTTTACTACAAATCCAGTAGCATTTAACTCTACATCAAACCTGTTTTCTTTATCATTGATGAGACAACAGAATCCCCAAGGGAAACTACAGGTGTCCCAGCACCTTTTCAGCCCCCCCAGATGGTCCACATATTACCTCAGGATGCTAACAGCACTCTTGAAGTGCCATATTATAAAACCTCCAGGGTTGTTTCCAGGAACAGCTACACCAAGAAAGGGTATTGCTTACTTTGAACTAAGTGTAAGAATCAAGGAAGAGAATAAAATATCATCAAGATGACAGGTACCGCTTGAATGGAGTCCAAGAAAATGGTCACATCCCACAAGCCATGCTGTGCAACTTCCTCCTCAACCACAAACTGCCACGGTAAAAGCGTGTGATGATTCAAAAGCATAGCTGAGTATAACAGGTTAAATTAATTAAAATAACTGCAGCCTCAGCAAGGCATCAGCATAAGTGCCTGTGCCCCATCCATGCTGCTGAACTCATGCACACTGGCGACGGCTCCTTGTTCTTCAACTCCTCCCAGAAACATACTCCTCACTCTTGCTATCAAAATGAGCCTGCAGCTGCCTTCTGACTTACTCATTTTACCTGACCAGTGGCCTCCTCTCTTCTGTTTTTACAGAAGAGAAATATGTAGCTTTATGGAAAGTAAAAGGAGCAATGAATTACTAGATTATATCTCCTCACAGCCTACAACAGCAGGATTATTTTACTATCTTCTGGGAAAAAGGGAAGCTTACGTGCTGACAGACAAATGTGGCCATGCTGAGCCCACTGACAGAAACTCTTTGTTGTAGGAAATCCCTGAAAGTAAGGACAGACTGAGAGCTACATTTGAGGCTTTGGCTGGCATAGTCTTTTATAATGTCTATCTTTTTTTCAGGCTGCCCAGTTGAATGCCTCTCACAAGTAACCAGAGGTTAAGCTGTCCACGCAAGCTCTGGGGTAATTTTGACTTCATCTAAATGTCTTTTAAAATCTTTAAAATACTTATCAGGTGCATAACAACTATAGTTACAGATTTATATGGAGATAGTGCAGCATGTTGCTTGAAAAAAACAAGGACAAGAGCAAAGAAAAAGACCATACTTTTTCCTTATGCCTTCCTGAAGCCTCCTACATTTGGCACAAAGAAAAAGGCCCTGTAGACAAGAGATATGGGTAGAAGCAGTGGGATGGAGGAACTGGCAGGATAGCACAGCTTCTAGGGGTGGACACAATGACCCAGACTGGGAGATAGAGGCAGCAGCAAAGGGTTGAAACTGGGAAAAGACTGGGAAAGTGAAGAGGCACCAATGCACACCATGAAGATCATATAGGAGATCTGGGAAATTAAAGCATTGGAAAAACTAACCCGCAATGCTGAGCAGCTGCTCATCTCTCTGCCCAGCAGCTAATGCTAATACTTGGGGTTAAAGGAGTCCACCATCCACCAGGTTCCCAAGCATCCACCTCAACCCCTGTGATATGCAGAAAGCCAATCTGCTCAGGGATGCAAATAGTGGTAGAGCTGCTGCTGCTTATCATCCCCGCAGCAAGAGAGCACATCCTAGTGATTAACTCCCTCATCCATCCACTCCTGCTTTTTCTGTATAACCTCTACTGGGTCAGCAACAGAGCTATTTTGGGTGGAAGCTGCTGGTTTCAGCAAGCTGTTTGAAACCACAGTGTTTTGAAAGAACAGCTTTTGCACTACACCTTGGCCAGAGGAAATTACTTCAGGCAAAATATTTCATTCCCAGCACCCACGTGCTCCAGGAAACAGCCCTCTTCTCCTCTGGTGTCATCTAATCGAGCATGGCTTTCTCCTTTCACACCTTCATTGGAGCAAGACCATAAAACTTTCTTCTGACTTTGGAGAGAGAACTAGGTCCCTGTCCAGGACAAAGGAGAAAAGCCTTAGGCTTTGCAAGTCCTGAGCCAATGGCACCAATGGGTAATTACAATGGACAATGTGGAAGATTTCTGACTGAAAACCAACAGCTTGGTTCAATACACACTGCGCACACCCCAACACACTAGCCATGATGTCTTTTTGACTCAAAGTAACTTTGAGCAGCTATGGAAGAGAAAGCATTTGGAGTAGCATTAGGGAAAGATGCACAGTTGTCCCTAATGGCCCCCTGCACCTTGTGTCACCAGTTCACAGAAAGGCTGAAAGACCATGTGAAGCTTGTTACCTTTCAAGCTAAAAAAATGCAGGAACCCAACACGCTGCTAAAATGACACTATTTTCCTAACATGCTCCTTGTACAAACATTTGTATTTCTCAATCAAAAGCCCAAAGCCTCATTTATATCAGAAAATAAGTAGTATAGTTGAAGCCCTAGAACTCCCTAGTGTGTCCATAGCTATAACTGCTCTTAAGGTACTTTCCAACATGATAAAGGGAATAATATTGGTATACATCATCTTTATGATTATTCTGTGTGTTTCTGGTATAATCATTTCTGGGTTGTTTTGGTGGTTTGGGTTTTTTTACATTATACTCATAACTGAAACAAATTATACAAATAAACATGTCCAGAGGGAAACAAACTTTCATCAGCCAGTTAGTCAAACTGCAACCTACAGCTAGGTCTGTTACTTCCCACAACTGATCCTCAACTCTGAGAAGGCAACAAAGGTCTGCAATGAGCAAACACATGCTGTCTGTCCATCCCAGCACGGGCTGTGCCAACAACCCACCCCATTCCAGGGAAAAAGTATGTTTTTCCCACTGCCATCCCAGCTCCCACCAGCATCAGTGGCCACAAGCTACAACCAGGCACAACCTTCTTCCCTTTGTGCAGGTGACTATCCCTCCTGTCCAAAGAGGGTACTAACACACAACTTGTTTAGAGAGGCTGGGGAAGTTTGCTTGAGAGGTTGTCAGGTTAAAAGAATCAAGAAAAAACATTTGTTGCATTGCTACCGATGTCAACCTCTGGTCAAGGGACTCAATTGCCCAGAAGCAGATAGGAGAAACATAACAGCAAAGACCCCTAAGGATAATATACAGGTGCTTATAAGAAACTTCAAAGTCTATTCCAATTTTTTTTTTCACTAGCAAAAAATAAAATAAAAAATTTCAATATAATGGGAGGAAAAAGGATGTTCTTAAAACTGCACTTAAAAAAAGCCCAAGAAAAAGGCATGAAATTCCATTTGTGCCCAAATATTTTTCTATCATCCTAGCTGAAATAAGTTTTAGATTGATTTTTATGTTGCCCCTAAAGCCATAATAGCATCTTGAATGTTCAATTACAATAGAAAGCAGGAAAGTAACACAGCTAACAGTATGTTCACT
This sequence comes from Ceyx melanurus, assembly GCA_024611195.1. NCBI lineage: Eukaryota > Metazoa > Chordata > Aves > Coraciiformes > Alcedinidae > Ceyx > Ceyx melanurus. The sequence continues at coordinate 5,461 of JANHGL010010606.1, read as the reverse complement.
AGTAAGGGAAGGGAATGGTCTGTACATACACACACATATGTAGACATGTATCAGAACTTAAAAGCATTATCTGATTTGACTATGCTGCACTAATATATTGGAATAGCTCATTTTCTTGGGAGTCCCTCTATCTTACCTGGATTAGGAGAAGAGACTGAGGTTAAACTGAGGGTAGTTGATATGTGCCAGCCAAACCTGACCTAATTCTGGGTTTCTTCCTAGTTGTCTTCCTCTCTAAATAATATTAGGAATAGAAAAAAAAACAACAACACAGGGACACAATTAGGTTTCGAATAACTATTTTCAGTAACTATATAAAGACAAGGCAGAGCTATACCTTCTGGCTGCTCCTCAGAGATATCCCCATCTCCCTGACTGTCTCCCTCAAGGTCTCTGCCCTTCCCACCATGAGTCCTACCACAAAAGATAAGGAGACACCAAGACTGAAATGGAAACAAGCCATTTTCTAAACTCTCAATTTAAGCATTGACTAATACAAGTCCTCTGCCTAGTAAAAAAGGACATTTATACTACAGTGTAGGTGACTTTGAGCTACTTGGACCTTCTGTCCAAGCGGGTCCTATGAAAATTAAATAAATGGACTTACTCCTATGATTTGTATTGGACCCAAGAACTGGGGAAACTTCCTAGTCATTGCAAAGAAGCTCTCAGATCAGGCCCAAAAGTAGGGGTTTGATGAACAATAAAGAAACTAAAATAATGGAGCTTAAACCACAGAGGTGCCAGCTTTTACTGCCTTTCATTGAGTACACAATATTTTGCTCCCACTATTTCAAGGGAAATAACACTCCTCATGATGGTTATAGGATATAAAATTTGTACTGTGTTGTTTGGAGGGAGCTCATAATTGAAACATTTGAGTGGCAATGAAATCCCAAATGTAAAGTTTTTAATTTTCATTCAATCATGACATTAAAATTCTGGTTGTGCATGGGGGAGAAAAAAAAAAACAATTACTACCTCGGAGTGCTTAGAAGGTCTGTTCTTTCTGATGCAGCAACTGTGAGAAGCTCAGCCAAGAAGACAGCACTTGGGCTTGCTCCCAACACCACTGCCTGCTTCTCCTTTGTCATCCCTACCCCTGTCCCACACAAGAATTTATCAACAGGCTTATCAAGGAGATACGGCCTGCTGCCTGTAACACATGGAGTGCTACCACCTTCCTCCACATGCCTTCAACCCTGCACTACCTGTTGGAGACCAAGGTTCCTGTCAAGACAGCTGTCCAAGCTCAGGCCAGATGTACTGGAGACATGCCCAACAAGCTGAAGGACCCACCAAAAGAGCCAACTCAGGCATCTTTTTTTATCTGAAGGCACATGATCACCATTTATAGGAAGGAGGTGGTTATCTTGCAATACTGATCTTATTCAGTAGCTTCCAAGATGACTGGGTATGACACCGGGCTAAAAAACCTCAGCTGAAACCACTAAATGCTCTACAAAGCCAAAGGGGAAGCCCTGAAAGGCTGGTTTGTGTCTTGCAGATCCTCAGACCATCTTTCTCAACACTCGTGTTCACAAACTATATTAAAAGTAATCTTGGGACTGTATTATGGACAAACTCATGCTCCCTGCATACTTGCATCCCATGATCTTCACGGGTTGCCCGTTTCACTCTCCAGATGGAATTTAAAGTGTTGAATTTAGGTTGGAAGATTTTTAATGGTTGGACATCTGCCTGAGAGAGGTACACCACCTCTCCCCCCAAAAAAGCTGCCTGCAGATAAGGTCCTGCTAGGGAGTCTACTTTTGCACTTGTTTCCTTTACCTCCTCTTCACTCAAATCACATTGGCCATAGTACCTCCATAAGGGAATTCCACCACTTGTCATCCACATCTGACAGATTAAATCCACTGATTTCAGTGCCTGTGCCATTCAATTGGGAAACAACATCATGATTTGGACCTCCAGACTCAAAGACCTGTCTCTTCTCCTGGAGTAGCTCAGCAATAGTTGAGAAGTTTGCCACCTATTAAGTTGCTTTATCATGGTGTTTAAAGTACCATGTGCAGAGAGAGGATGAACTTGTGGTTATGCCACCAGGTAGAGACATAGCTTCCAGCAGTCCTAGTCTCCTACCACAGATTGCCCAAAGAGTTCCAAGCAGGTCAAGCAGATCTCTCACATCAGATTTCCTCACCTTTTATGTGCCTGAGAAGGAAACATCTGCAACCAACCACAGTGCACTTAGACATCAAATTGGTGAGGGCTCTATGAACAGATCCATATCTCACTACTGAAGAGACAGGTCGGTGTGTTTAAAGGTTTATAATGGCTATTTTAGTTGCCATAAAAGTACTTAAGAGCACGCAACACATTCTTAGATTAAATCTAAATAGGCATTAACAGCAATAAAAAAAATGGCTTTTAGTAGAAGGCCCAACTCTTGTTTGCACCTGTAACTGTAAATATATATAACAGGATGCCAAACCATGTACTATAAGATGCTGAAAATTAAAGCAACGTTACAGTTGCTTGCATACGAAGGATAACGATTCAGGGAAAGAGGCAAAACAAAATGGACAACTTGCTAGGGTCTGATTCAAACACCTTAGACAAAAAGCCATTTGCTCGACTCAGGACTGAGATACCAAGGAGATCTGTGCCAGGTAAAGCTACAACAAAATGGAGACAAACTCCAAATCGTGTCCCTGGAAGGACAATAAATAAGGAGCATCAGAATGAGGTTCATTTAAAACCATGGAGCTGATACAGAAGGAGTTAGAGAGAACCGCAAAACAAAATGAAAGGCTCAGCAAGAGCCTGTACGGGCAGTGCTGCAATGTCAGAAACACAACACAGTGCCATCTGAAACCTACAGGCACAGGACCAGGACTCGAGTTAGAAAAACAACGGGGGCACTCCTGGGGAAGACATGCCTGCCTGTAAGCACCAGAACGAAGTGCAAGGGTCCTGCAACACATGCCCCTGACAGCAGATGCATTGCAAGGGGAGGTGCGGCGAAGCCCCTGGGGAGGACACGCACGGCTAAAACCGACAGATGAATACAACAGAGCTGCATTTGCCCCCTTCTTTTGCTCCTGCTTGGCATCCTCCTTTGGGTCTCTTATGGGAGAAGGAGGTGTCTTAACACAATAGATAATTAGCTGTAATGCATCCTCTGTGGCTGTAACAACTTAACAGGACTTATCTATAGACCCTATCTAAGCTTCTAGTTATCCTTGTTCTCCCAGTTCCCTTTCTCTCCTCAAAATTTGCATCTCAGCTTGACAGGTTATTTTGTATTTAAGCTTAATAGAAGTGTTTGCATGTGCCTCTGCATGCTTAGAAGGCAGGAGAAAACCACTCGATTTTAAGTACGACTCCCTAAGATGCAACTCGTTCCATTTTCCCTTCTCTGACAGAGAGCTGAAATAAGAAACGTCAAGTTTGGGATCCTCCTTCTACCGAATAGCAACTCATTAAAAATATTCGACTCCTCGTTTAAAAAAATAAATAAATAAAATCCCCAGGAAGCCGATGCATCACCGTATTGCATCTGTGTCAAGCTCTGGGTAAACAAGCAGCAACATGAATGAAATCTGTCCAGAAAGACTGCATTTCAGCGCCAACCACGCAATCTCTGGCCAAACCACTGCATATGTAGCAAAGTTTGATCTCGCTTGCGAGCGCTCAGCTGCGCTTCTGCCATTTCCTGTGGAAAACTGAACCTCTGAACAATGTCTATCACCCAGCCCTCGCCGACACCGCTGCCAGCTGCCCCTACGCAAACACACACACCCTCGCTGCGGGCAGCGAGCCCCGGCAGAGCCAGGCGGAGATGCTCGTCGGCTCCCTCCCCGGGCTCCGGGCTGGGCGACGCTGGGAAGGGGCAAACTCGCCGCGCTGCCCTCTCCTCCCTCCGCGGTCACCGCGGCCCCACCGCAGCCCGCACCGTCTCCGGCGGCAGGTGCCACGGTCAGCCCCGCGCCGCGGGGACGGACGGGCTCCCGCCCGCCGGGAAGTGGGGGGGTCCCGGTCCCGCCCCGGAGCAACAGGTGGTCGGCGGCGCCCGGTCCCGCCTCGCTGCTGCACTCACCGCTGGCGTTCTTGCCGCAGATGAGGTGCTGGTAAGGCTGCAGCAAGCCCCAGAGCTCGGGGTCGTTGTTGACCGTCTGTTCCAGCGCCTCCAGGGTGAACCGAGGCGCCTCGCCCCCCTCCTTCTCCTTCTCGGCCGGGGTGGCAGCTGCGGCTGGGGGGCGGCCGGTCGGCGGGAGCGGGGCGGCGGGACCGGTCAGCACCCGGGCGTGGATGTCGCGGAAGAGGCTCTCGGTGCCGGCGGTGAGGTAGATGGCGGCATGCTCGTGGATGCGAAGGGCCACGCGGCTGTCCACCATCCAGCGGTAGAACTTGCCCACGGAGAACGCCAGCCCGCACCGCGCCGACTTGCCGCGGCTGAAGCGGTCGCCTCCGCTGCCGCTCATGTTATAAAGGGAGAGGGCGCCGAGGGCGGCCGCCGTGCAGCGGGCCGCCAACGTCCAGCCCAGGACGATCTCCATGGCGCTCCGCACCTCGTGTTTGGTGCACTTCGCGAAGCGGAGGCTCAGGCGCTGCGCCTCCCGGGCGATGCGCACCAGCGCCCGGCTCACCAGCGTCGAGAGCCGCGCCGCCGCATCCCGGCTCCCGGGACTGGCGGCGGCGCCCGGCGCCCGCGGCTCCCGGCGCGGCGGCGGCAGCAGCAGCGCCTCCACCTCCTCCAGGCTCCAGGGGACCTCCTCAAGGTCGGGCAGGAGCCGGGAGCACTGCTGCCCCGCGCAGTCCAGCACCTCGGAGTCTTCCGCTAGGACGGTGTTGACGGTGTCGAAGCTGTTGTGCCGACTGTGCATGGAGTCAGTTAGGTGCGGCCAGCAGCTTCCTCCATAGGGGTACGCGGGGTGCGAATCCGAATAGCACAGCGACAAGTTGGAGGAGCGCACCGAGTCCGCCGCGCCACCATACCCGGAGTCCAGCGTCAGGTCTTCCAGCGTCCTCACCGCCGTCTTACCTCTCCGGGCCATCGCTGCACTTCATGCTGCACCCGCGGGACCCGGGCGGGGAGCGGCTCACAGGAAAGCGGAGGGAAGAGACCAGCGAGGGGGCGCGGCGAGTCCCGCCGGCCGCAGCCTACTGCCGCCCCGCTCCTCCAGACGCCCGCGAAGCGGCGGTGCTGCCCGCACCCTGCTGCCGGCCGCGGCCCCGCTCCCGACCCGGCTCCGGCTCCTGCACTGCGCTGCCGGCCCGACACCGCAGCGCCGGCCAGACGGCTCGGGAGGGGAGGGGGCGGAGCCATGCAAAGCGCCTTCGGCCAGCGGCCAATGAGGCGGCGAGAGGGCGGAGCCATGCAAAGCGCCTTCGGCCAGCGGCCAATGAGGCGGCGAGAGGGCGGAGCCATGCAAAGCACCTCGCTCAGCGGCCAATGGCGCGGCGCTTCCTCTCTCCTCCGCGGGTCGCGGAGCGT
>JANHGL010010605.1:72117-164881 GCA_024611195.1 Ceyx melanurus | reverse complement strand
TGCAGGAGAATGTTATGGGAAACAGTATCAAAGGCTTTGCTAAAATCAAGATAGACAACATCCACAGCTCTTCCCTCCTTAGGTTTGTGATGAACGTGATTTAATATGACTGCAAGGTCTAATAGTTCTTCATCCAAATTTAAGTACTTAATGGGTCTTTTTTTTGTGGTGTTTGGTTTGTTGGGTTTGGTCTTTGTTGGGGGTTTTTTTTGGTAGAAAAATAAAACGAACCAAACAAAAAACCATTCAGCACTCAAGGAGATGTTTGCTTTCTCTCTTCAGAAGTCTGTATTCACCCTGTTCTTTCCCTTTAGCTTTTTTTAAGTTCTCATAATTTCTTGTCAGTAATTGCTTTTTGGATTTTTAAGTTCCATAGCTTTACCGTAACACTCTTCTGGGATGATTGGTCTGCTTGCAAATATTTGCTGTCTGTTATCTATGAAATGAGATCTTTACAAGGGAGAATAATCCTTATGAGTGTTGAGTGAGTTCTATAATAAAACAAAAGTGATGTGATAAAAGTAACTGCGGTGCATCTTTCAATAGGTCAGCTGCTGTCTGTGCACTAATATATCTTTGCTGATAACTTCTGAAACACTTTAAGCCTCTAAGGCACTTCAAACAGCTCACAAATCAGACTTCCAGTTTTTAGTATTTCCTCCTTTCCACCCCAAATGAGAAATTGCTCCTATTTTTTTCTCTAAAATTCGTGTGAAATTGAATTTGCATGCCAGGCTAGTGTGAGATTTTTTTTCAGTATAAGGTAAACTGAAGTTCTTCTGGGCTTTTTGTTGAGAAAATGGTGAAATTTAAAACTGTTGGAAGAATTAGCTTTTAGAGGGGAAGAAAGGCTGGAAAATAGTATGTAGACATTACATATACAAATATATGCACAATGACATGCTAATGAACAACTGTTTTATAACTTTTTTTAGGCTGCCAGAGAAAGATTTCATAATGCTTAGACAATGCATGAAAGCCAGGAGTTATTGTTGGTTTTTTTGGGGTTATTTTTTGTTGGAGCTCCTTTTAGCAGGATGTATAATCATTTAACAATAACAATAAATTTTAATATATCCTTCAAAATAATAATCTTGCCTGAGCCAAAGTCAGTGGTGCTAAAGGAGATTGCTGGTTATTCCATCATATGAAGAAAATGGAAGCTGTTAGAAACAACCTACCTCCTAAGAGCAAAAATAAGAAAAGACTTGTTAAATGCATCATCATTCAAAAGCTTCAGTTCATAGGAGGCAGAAATTATGTCCCTGTGGCCCAGAAGGCAAAGGGACAGCACCACTTTGAAAGGGATATAAGGTGGGGATAAAAAACTGCATCAGCTCTGTCAGCCAATGTCCACAGCTGTTTATCGGGCTTAGAGCTGTTGTTTATAGAAATATTCTGTTTTAACCCTATTTCAGGGGCATGTCAGATGTTTAAGTTTCTGTTTAAACCATGCATACTGCCCCCAGAAAAAGAACCTCCCAAGGTATGAGACTATTTAAATAGTCTATTAGCATATGCCTAATGTCAAGGGGCATTTTAAAAAGCAGCAATGGGATTACCTGCACTAGTAAGACAGGGCCACAGGTTGTCTGAAGGCATGTTGATTTGGGGTTTGTTTTTGTTCTTGGGGGGATTTTTTGCAGCTCTTCTAAAGCTTCCATTTATTTACTAAAATCTATTCTGGAGAGAGAGGGAGTGCCAGAAAATTGAGATTTTTTTTGTTCTTTTAAGAGAAGACCACAGTAACACATTTCTATACCATATTGTGATTTGTGTGTGTCAGGCATGCACTCTGTTACAAACTGTTGCTGATATTAACTGCTATGGAATTCAAGCTATATTTGCTTAGTCACAACTGCTCTTAACTTGTAGGTAACACCATTATTTGTACAAATGTCTCATCTCAAACTACAGTCTCTAAGGATCTGAGCATTTGATATGGTTGATGATAACATTCTATTGGCTAAATTAGCCTCCTAGGACTTGATGGTTCAACTCTGAAATGGATCACTACATATGCAAATCTAATATGCTAAAGAGAGAAGAATTTTTTTCAGGCACTTCTTAATTTATTCTCTTTTAAAATAGAAGATCTGGTGAAACTACTACGTGCCATTTTGTCTAATATTTCTACATGTATGTATTTTTTAAATCTTAATTTTATGATGTGATATTCTTCTGCTTATTAATTGCATACATATGCCCATGTGCTGGTGATTCTATGAAGAGAAAAGGTGGAAGATGGAAATAACTGTTAAAAAGTAGCAAAGTAACTCCCTGTTTATTTCCTCCATTCTAAAGTTGCAGTTATTTTTGAAGTGGGACTGTTTACTGTTGCTTAAAAATGATGAGGCAGAAAGATCTGGAGACTGAAATTTTCTCTCCATGAAATCAGTAAGGTCAGCAGCAGCAATGCTCTTCTCCTCATGTTGTTCTGCTAATACACCTTCATCTGACCTGGGGGACCTGAGCTAATCACAGCTTTTCTGTTCAGGCCGTCATCAGGGATTTGGGTCACTGCGAGTGCTCTCCTGGTTTCCTGATGTGGTCTTGCTACAATAAAGTCATTAAAAAGACAACATTCATTAAGTTTCTTCATAAATACTATTCTAGATCTAGAGAAACCATCATGAAGTAGCCAATCCAGATCTTGGTCTGTGTTGCAAACTGCTTGTAGCAGGAGACATGAGTTACTGTACTTGTGCAGCAGGTAACACATAGATAAGTCTATATATTTGACACATAGGTGATAATTGATTTTCCTGGGAAGATGGAACCCATGTGTCAACTCTTCCAGTCTCTCTCATCTTCTATCTCTATAAACCAAAACCAAATCCCAGATCTATAATATTTTAAATGCTAGGGCTCTGATTTAGTTTTGTTAGCCTTCTGCTTTTGCATTGTTATTTTTCTCATATATTTTACATAGTTGATCTGTTAGTGTTGGAATGAGAAGATATCACATCTATTAAACCTAGCTGATAAAACTTAATCCCTGATATTTAAAGATTCATGGCAGGGTGAGAGTATTTCCATGAACGGCATCATAGCAAGTTAATCTCACTAGAAATAGGATACATTCTTATATGCTGAGGTACCTGCTTATAACTTAATCCTACTTCTGGAAAGTAGGAAATAGGTTACTTCAATATTTAGACCTAATAGTGATTTTGGGTCCTAATCGTTCAGCTTTTCAGATCTAGATCAATAATAGTAGCACCTTTGCTAGCTAATATGTGTTGGGACAGTCTGTAACCTGATTTATTTTCATCCTCAACTGGATGAAATATAGCTGAACTTCAAATAGCAGAGAGGTGCTCATTTACACCAGGCAGAAGTGTAATTATATATTTCAAATGTATTTTGAATACTGAAGCTTTCATAAGTTAATGCCTGTATTTTTTCAGGCCTTCTTGAATGCGCAGTCTATAACAATTCAGCATCATACAGATTGCAGTATCAGAGAAAATTGTCCTAGCTGCCAGCTCAGTCATTCAAATGAAGTAATCCAAAACACATAAGGATGACCATATAGGTGCATTAAGGATACTTATTTTTCAGGACTATATCTTTCCTGGTCTTTCACAATGTTTTCTGACAGTTCTGTTCCTCAATTTAGAAACCAGTAGCTCCTGGTTCCTTTTCTGAGCCTTTATGGGAATTGTGTGTGTATCATGGTCCCCAGAAGGATGGCCCACTCCCAGTACAGCTCAGTTTATTTTGTTTGAGTCATTATAAAGTATATCTTCTCAGTGAATTAAGTAGAAACCTAAAAAAATAATATTTTTCCTTGTGTATGGTGTAACTACAACCTGCCTTAACTTTGTGCTACAGTGAATTAGAGAGTTTAGAAAATAAATGAATGATAGTCAGGGGTGTAGGGTAGAGAGGAACAAAAGGAAAAAATAATACTAACCAAAACTAGTGCAGAAGTAAGCCTTAAGATATCAAAAGTTTGGGGGTGGGTTTTGGGGAAGAGATAGAATTATGAGTCAGAAAGAAGAGACAGATGAGACTTGTACATCTGTCAGTTTAGTAGACGAATTTCCCATAAACTTCCATTGAGACACGATTAGCTCTGCAGGGAGCAGTCCAAGTGGGAAAGCATTAGATGTAACTGAACTTGTGATAAATTTTCCTGCAGCCAAGCATTAGTCAGAAATATACTGATCTAATAACAAGTCATGATTACAATTTAATCGTGACTGGTACTTTAAGAATTACGGATAAAATGGATCGTTTAGTGTTGACTTTTACAATTCCCCAAGGTAACAGTGTGGGGTTCTCATTAACTAAAGGAATTGTTCTGTTTGAGGCTGGAGCCATATAACTGCTGCTTTTACAGGGTTGGGATCATTACTATTGTTGCAGAGGTGTATGCAAATGACTTCTAAATCAGGTACTAGACACATCCCATGTAGTAAATCCTTAAACATCTTGCATAACATTTTTACAGCTGTGATATAAAATTTTAAAATTTAAGATGGCTTTCTGATTTTCATTTTGGGAAGAATGCTTCTTGCCCTGCCTTTCCAGATGAGAGAGGAACTGCTCAAAGGCTTAATTACCTCAGTGCCTGAAAGTAGACATGCAATATAAATAATCTCTGATCTTCTTCATTATGTTAGGTGTGATAAGAAGTCATATTTATGGTTGTTTGTATACCTTAAAAAAAAAGCCACTGGTCATTAGAAATAAGATTGCTTCTTTTCTTGTCATGCATGTGAAATCTAGACTGCAACTTTGATTCACTGTGGTTAGGATCTGTTCTTTTACATGGCTCAGCAAATGAGAGCATTAGGGAGGCATTTTATAACATTTGTTTGAAAATGGAGATCTAGCTGTTCAATTGTCTTTCATGTATTTGAACCAAAAGAGTTACCTTATAAAACTCTGGAAGATACAAGATAAACCAATTCTTTTTGAGTGATTTCACATAATTTTAAACATCCTTTAAGATTTACAAAATTTATTTTGTGCTATAAGCAGACATTATTGTTGAACACTTCCTGTGCATGTTAATTTTATACAGGGGTTGTATGCAGTTTATATTCTCAGATTGTAAATACACTTAACATTAAACGTATTAGTAAAAAGATTAACCTGACACTGACATATATTTGGTGGAATTGCAGAAAATGGTGCTTACTTAGTACCTGCTTAGGTGGTGATATATCTTAAAAAATATGTAACTAGGATCTTACAGATGCATATGTCTTTTTCTAAAGCTTAGTCATTGTGATAATTCCTAAATTGTTTTCATTATGTCACAACCAAAAAAATATATTCCCAATGAGTAGCTTTGGGAATATTTCTCATTAGCATATATGAAAAAATTTTCAGACTTGGTATATAGTAAGATATGAAAACAAAACAGACAGAATTTTAACACAAAATACTGTTTGCAGGTATTTTTGTGTTTCAGCTTTCTCTTTTTTTTCCAACTTTTTTCATGTCTCTTTTTTTTTCATTCCCTAAAAAGTCTTCTGTTTTTCCTGAAATCTCACAGTGCCTAAGAAAATATGGATTTTTGTGAGGTATATGTCTTGACTTCCTTTTAAAAACAGAATGGTTTCTGGGGCAAAGAGATTAAGAAAACTGTATTTGGCTAATAATTCTGAATGGTTTCAGAACTAAATAACGCTAGCATGGAAAAAGAGTGGAGTTGGAGACCAACTGATGCATGGAGTAGGTTCTTTCTGAAGCTTTGTTTTGGGTCAGGAAAGAGAAGCTAGCCTTTTGGGGAATGAGACCACAAGGGGAGAATCCAAGGTGTAAAAAAGATGAGGGAGATAGAGGAATCCGGTCTCGTGAAAGTGCAGCCAAGAAGAGCCTTGAACATTCTGTCAGTTCGAGTTCAGCACTTGGCTAGGCTTACATAAATGCAATAAAAATATCTTCCCCATTCATTCCTGCAAAAAAATTAAACAACCTGTTCAGTGGAGCAGGAGTTATCCTTATTGCCACACCTTTCTAACCTAGAAGGGGGGGTGAGGGCCTGAGGTCCCCCATTTTCATTTCTGCTGCCATCTGGAATGGGAGAGGCTGGAGGATGTCAGCTGGGAGATGTAGACAGTCATGAGAGTGGAGAGGGCTAGAGTTGATTGAAGAAATACTTGTGGGTGTGGTGGCTGCTGAAGAACCTGCTCTGGAGCCATCTTTGCCCAAGATGCGCCACATCCCCATGTCCTAGCAGTTTAACTGATTTCTTTGCTTCCCCTTGGCACTTGAGAACTAACTGACATGCACACATTGAATCTGGTCTGTGGGACGAGTACATTGTCAGAAAACCAAGCCAACAGTACAAAAGGATCCGGTCAGATTCATTCCATTTCAGGTCAATTTGACAGCACAATTACACTGGCTTCAGTAAAGTAAATCTTAATTTAAAATTGTGTAACTGCACTTTGAACTGCATCCACTGATACAATGTATATAGGTGGGTTTTCTTTTTTGCCATACAGATGTGTTTATTGTAGTAACTTTGCAGAATATCACATTCTCTCAGTTCAAATTCAGTACTTGCTTAGGCTTATACGATATAATATTTCATTTCCTAGTGGTGGTTTCCTTGCTATCTCATAATATAGTCTGTTTTCAACATAAACGCTATTTAGTATCAGAATGTTTAAAATAGGAATACATATAGACCATGATTCCAATTTCTGTGCTTTTCAGAAATTGAAATTTCTTGCTTTTTTCTGTTAAGCAAGAAATTGGTTTTTGAGATGTACACGGCAACCATTGTGTTGCTACATATATATGAGTGGATGGAAAAGATAAACTCTTAAGGTACATGTTTGTCTGAAAGTCTTTTTGTGAATAAAACCAAAGTAACCTTGAGTCTCCCACTTACTGAGGTGATTCATATGTTGCACACTGACATATTTCATAGAATCATAAAATGGCTTGAGTTGAAAGGGACCTTAAAGACCATCTAGTTCCAATCCCCCTGCTATGGACAAGTACACCTCCCATTAGACCAGGTTACTTAGAGCTTCATCCAGCCTGGTCTTAAGTACTTCCAGGAATGAGGCATCCACTACTTCTCTGGACAACCTGTTCCAGTGTCTAACTTCCCTCATAGTAAATAACTTCTTCCTAATGTCTAATCTAAATCAACTCTGTTCTAGTTTAAAACCATTGCCCTTTGTCCTGTTACCACATGTCCTTATAAAAAGTCCCTCCTCAGATTTCCTATAGGCCCCCTTCAGGCACTTGAAGGTCACAGTCTGGGGAAATTATTCTATGTATTGAAGAAGAGATTTATTTTTAGACATTTTCTTTCATAGTCATAGTTCTGAAAGATTAAAAACCCCCAGAGTTTATACCCTAATGTATTAGTGAAACTGCTGAGCAAAATTAAATCATTTTTCTTGTATGTAGTAACCACTATTCTGGTTTTGTGCCGTACTGTGGTCAGTTGCAAAACTGCTGTAATAAGATTTGCAAATATTTGTTGAGGAGCAGAGAGGAATTAAGAAATAAAAGCCTGTTTAGGAAAATCTACTGTAGTGTATAAATATGTAGATCTCAGAATCCAGAACAGCCTCTCCTGTTCCACCAAGTTCAGGTGCTGAATAATATAGCAGAAGATTATATCATATCTCTGGAAAGAGAACTGCTTTGTAGCATTACTCAAGGAAACCCATTTAAGTGTGAAGGCATCATAAACATTACTCCAGCAGTGGGCTTCTAGTGATATAATCTCACCTTTATTAACAAAGGGTAATATTTCTTTTAAAGAAAAAACCCAATGTCAGGCATTTCTTTTAGCCACAAAATAAATACGAATTATGTGGGGTTTATCTGAACTTCACCCTTCTACTGTAGCAGTGGTTTATTCTATAGCTTTTTTTTTAAACTCCTCCAGAAAGATTTTAAGGAATGTTTTAGTAGGAAAAAAATGTTGGGGTTTTCTTCTTAACAATTATTTTAAGTAATTAAGATTTTATGGGGTTTTGTTTGTTTGTTTGTTTTTGTTTTGTTTTAATGAATTAATCAAGTCCTAAAAGAGTTGATGTAAGAATAGATATGCTTCTGTTAATTTCCTAGGCATTTCCAGAAAACACCTGTCATAGAATCATGGAATGTTTTAGGTTAGAAGGGACCTTTAAAGGCCACTTAGTCCAACATCCATATCATAGAGTGAATTTGAGTTGTCTTCTGGAATAAGTTGATTGGATATAAATATTCCTCTTTATAGATATAGCATAAGCCCTAGATGTTCCCATGCTGGCAGTGGGGTTAGACTCAGAGATCTCCAGAGGTCCCTTCCAACCCCTATTATTCTATGATTCTATAAAGAAATAATAGTATAGACATATATGTTTTAAACAGCTACATCTGAGCCTGACTTTAATAGTCATTTTAAGAGGTGCTGTTGTTCAGAACCCTTAATTACTTTTCAATTGTATGTGTTAAAAATCTATTTAAATTAACCTCTTTTCATATTCCTGTTTCAGTAGCTGAAGAGCTGCTATTTGTTAATCCTTTTCTTTAACAGTGTCAGTATAAATACTTTCATGCCTATATTGATGCCATCAGAGGAATTTAGCTGGAGAGTTGAAGAGGAAGTTAGAGTTTCAGAGAAGAAAAATGCACTGAGGGTTTCTATGTATGTAGAGATGATGTCTTGATCTGATAAGTACTTAGAAAGTAATACAGTGTGATCACCTTATTCAAAATTCTTCCCTAGCATACACTTTTGGCACCTGGTACAGACAGGATCCTGGGCTAATCAGTCCTTTGTTCTGAGGCAGAGTGGCCATATTAATGATGTAAAGAAATTTGTCCCTGTGAACATAAGAATTAACAGCTCTAGACATGGCTATCAGTTCAGTAAAGACCACAAAGTGAAGGCCTGATTTTTAACTTGAGAGAACTGATTTCTGGAGGATGTGGTGAGGCCAGTTCTTGCCAGATTCATATGGAAATTAATTGCATGGGATGTGTCTATTGCTTTTGGGTAGGTTATAAGCCCCACTCATGGGATCATCTCTTCATGAACTGCCTTCTGCAACCTGTGATGATTCCCTGTTCAAATGGCTGATCTTGTCATAGCATTTGTATAAGCACAGAACAGTGTGGAAAATGCCTGGGTTGGCATTTTTCAAACAGTGGGTTTCCCGTTTGCTTGGAACCACAGATCAAAGACTTCTATAATTTTCGCTGATAGAAATAATTTGCTAGTACAGAGATCCATCTGATAGAATCAAGTTGCTGTGCCACAGTGTGTGTTTGCACACACATACCCCTATACCCAGCCCATAGGCATGGATTTTGTTCTTTCCTGTCGATTTCCCTAATCCCCTTCAGTTTTGCCCACAACAGAGAATATTTGTCCTAAACATCACCACTTTTCTAGCAGCCAGTTTCCCTGGTAACAAAGCAAATGAGACAAATTTCTGCTGGAAATTACACCAGGGTAAATATGGAGCCATATTATTGACTTAATTTGAGGCTATATTCTGATGCACATGGAAATAGAACTGGTTTTAGTAACATTACATCATCTCTTATTTAAAGATATTTTTTTTTCACCTTGGGTAGCTAATCCATGACCAGTGAGACAAATAAAGCTTCAGTCTGATTCATGCTTTCTTAGGTCTTCAGACCCCTCTCTCTCTCTCCCCAGTGAAATTATTAAAATGCAAAGCATGTCCAGTAATATGAAAAGATTTGTGTTTCTGGACCTGTGCTATTATTAGTCCCAGGAAAAGGCCTTTTAGCACATCTCTAAGAGTGTATGTGTCTGTTCTTCTGACTAGGATACATTAGGTGAAGATTTCTCTTAGAAATATCCTAATTCCCTTCCACATTTTTTTTTTCTATAGATCCAATCCCCAATAATCCTATTAAATTAGAGTTATAAGGAATATCTACCAATAAGACTTAACAAAGGATTATAGTATCAGGACGTTAGAGACCAGCAAAGTATGCCTTGTTACCATACCTTCTGGATCTATACTCAGGCTTCAGGCATGCCTTGTCATCTGATCTTGCCATGTATCAATAAAATGCCTTTATTTAAATTCCTGTCCCTTCCATGTCTAGCAGATAGTCCTTCATTTCTTACCCTCCCTGCTCTCAGCTCTGACTTAGAGGAACATTGGTTCAAGTCTTTATTTTAAGATTCTTTACTTGCTTTTTCACATGCTTTTGTAAGCAGTGGAATACTATCTGGCTTCATGTCAGCAGCTGATGAATTGAAGTTGCTCTATTCAGTCCAGACTGTTCAAGAGAGAATAGCCAAATAATAAACCAGCACATGATCTGTGTTTAGCAATTGAATTTGCTCACTTCAGCTTGTAATCCACTGCTGCTTTTGCATGATGCTGCTAATTCAAACATCGGCACTTGTCCTAGCTTCAGCTAATATAGCTACGCTTCGTTTCATGGGGTTTTTGATAGGCCAACAGTTTGCAGTTTACAGAGTTACTTGAATATTCTACAACAAAACTGTTAAGTTGTATTTTGTCTTAACACTCTGCTGAATAAAAGCCAAAATTATAGAATCATAGAGTCATGGAATGGTCAGGGACCTCTGGAGATAATGAAGTCCAACCCCCCAGCCAGAGCAGCATCACCCAGGGCAGGCCACACAGGAACATACCTAGGTGAGTTTTGAAAATATCTGGGGAAGGAGACTCCACAGCCTCTCTGGGCAGTCTGTTCCAGTGTTCTGTCATCCCTAAAAAAATTAGAAGTACTTGTGATTGCAATACAATCATGGTCATATAAATCACTGCCCAAATGAAGGAATACGGACTGTAGTGCATGATGTACAAGTATACAGAGGTATAATCTCTGACTCATTAAATTCAAGCATTTCTGCATATTTTTGTTTCAGCAATACTCTTTTCAGTATTTAAAGTGTACTTCACCACACCATATCAACTGGAGACTTGCTTTCCTTTAAAGAACGTATAATAACTGAGAGAAGGATCTGGGCCTCATGCACATATGAAATGCTGCCATGCTCTGAAGGCACCAAGCCAACACCAGAATGGCTGCCACAGCAGCTCATGCCCTGTCTGTCCCCCTGCTTGCCAATATGAGGCTTGCATGAATGCCAGCATCTGGTGCAAGCCATACTGTACCTTGGATCTGTGCCTTGCCACCACCTGGAAGAAAGACTGTAGATTAAAACCTGGAACTGAAAAGCTTTTAATTTTCTGAGCTGTAGGGAACATAACATTTCTGTTTTTGTGTGCTACCCTGGGTATTTCACATTAGACAAACTGAGAAGCCTGTGTATATCTAAATCTAAACTAGCTACTTAATGATGAAACTTTTTATAAATTAATGAACAGCAGGTAGCAGTAAAACCTAATGGCAACAGATGAACTTCATGTTGCCTATCTGAAGCTCTTTCCTTCTATGTTAGCCTCTCCAGATTTCACTCTGGTTATGACATCTTTGTTTTAAATGAAAGCACATTTGCTTTCTGTTTCCTAATATTTGCTTAGTTGCTTTACCCATAGGATTCCATTGCAGGGATTGCAAAGGCTTAGGCTGGTCTGGACTGCTGTATCCTCTCTGCCTTCGTTTTCCTTTCAGTATGTTGGCTTTTGAGCAAGAGTCCAGCTTCTCATCTGTATTCTCAAACTGGATGAAGGATTTTCTCAGTGCTGTGACCGTATTTCTTTTTTTTGTATTTTTCGTTTCTAGTTGCACCTACATTGCCATGTGTCCTGAAGTACTAATCTCCTTACGATCCGACCTGGCATCCTCCCTATGTGTGGGTGCTTTAGAACAGAGTAGTTAATAATAAAAAAATCAGGCCCTGATGTGCAATCGTTATTTAGCCTACTCACAAGTATGAGTCATGGAAAAGCTTCTGTTACACCAGCTTCACTGTTTGGTTTGGTTACAGGTTTTGGGGGTGTGTGTGTGTGTGTGTAATCTTTTTGTGCTGACCCACTTGATTAGGATTTTCTAAAGCTTGCTCTGTGTTGTGTCTCTATGGTTTTCTGTCCTTGTGCAGCAGCATTCAATTATGGTTTGTACTTACAAACTGAGCATGATGGTCACCCAACTGTTGTCTCTGAATTGCTATTCTATACCTGCCTCTGGCCATACAGTCTCTTGCTGTGCTTAGGAATCCCATCTTTGGCTATTGTTTTGTGAATCTATTTGGTAGATGGGAGTGTGGCTGGACACCTATGGCCTTGGTGTCTAGCAGCCTGTGATGCCTGCTCTACGTAGTGAGCTGTGTCAGACTACCACGGTCTTCATATAATCTTGCAGCATGCCCCTGTAGTCATTCTTCCATACTGCTGCAACAGGTTTGTCTCTTCTTGGAAGAAGGGGCTTTATTAGGTTCATGTATCATGAAGCTTGATTGCTTGTATTCTTGGGATAGTGTTGTCAAGTCCCTCCATAATACCAGGTGGGAGCTTTTCCTGGCTGTCAGACTCTTTCCTTAGTACCGACCCTACTTTCCTGTAACTTTGTGTATGAATAAGGGAGCATAGCTGGGAGAGCAATTCACATTTGTTTTTATTTGAATCCTACTGTTTGGAAGTATGTTTGTTGCCTGAGTGTAGTATGGTAAGTCTCCTGTATCCTGCAAATGGGATTTATAATTTTTGTGTTATATTTGCCTAATCCAAATCCTGGTGGCATGAGTGCCTCTTTATTCTGACCCTTATGAAATTGGTTGAAGAGGTGGTGTTAGTAATAAACAAAACATGTGAAATCAGACAGAAATTGGGCAATCTAAATTTAAGTGCTAGTTTCCCATCTTACAAAAGAGCATGTAGTTTCTTGTCAAGCTATCCCCTCTACTTTTGGGGGGCATTCCTGAGCAGTGGAGGAGCTTAATTCTTTGTACAAAATCTACTGTTCTTTACATGTTCTGGAAGAATTTAGACCAATTATTCCAGAATATCTCAAGAAAGTATTGAATTACAACACTAGACTATACCCATGAATAGGTTTCAGTGGCACTCTACACAATAGGGTATGCCCCTTAAAATCTCAGTGTATCTTATGGATGTGTACAGTGAAAACTGAATCATCAAACAGAAAGGCATACCCTCCAAAGACTATGCTATTCTTATTATGTGAGGAGGCCTTTCTGCCTCATAACCAACTAATGAGGAGTTATCTTCAAGTAGGTCACTTCAGTTAATGCCATACTATGGACAACTCCAAAGTAGATCAGATACTGAGAGATTTAGTTTTTTTAGTAATTCACTTTTCAAGGCTCTGAAGTAATTGAGTATACCAAAACTGGTTTTATAAAAACAAGAGTTAATACACAGTATTATCACAGAACTGATTTTGCTAAAATAAATCAAAGCATAAGAAAATTTATAGAGGATTAATCATAAAAAAGCATGATGCCATTTGAAAAGATTTGGTACAACACAGAAAAAAACCCCACTGAGATTATTTCTCTTGTTCTAAAAAGTAGTTCCACTTCTGTGAGCGTCAGACTTGAAACATTCCTAAAGTATCCGATGTAATCAAAGGGATAGGAATGATTTACTGGCGTTTGCAAGTAGATGTGCTCTCCTCATTTACAAAATCTTCTCAGATGTTGTACTTCAAACCCTCTCTGGATATTTGATTCTTTGAATGGCTGCTGAACATTCAGATTGATTGCTTCTCCTCCACATACTGTTGAATAGTTTATTTATGCCTCTCAAGTCTGATGTAGTTTACATTTTAGTGCCATCCTGAGCCTGTGTTCAAGCCCAAAGCTGTTCTGTCCATTCAGTGTGCATCTGTGCTGCTTGGGCCTAAACCTGTGCTCAGCATCATACCTTAGGAGATCTTGAGGTCTATTCAGAGGAGGAATATGCTAAAAGCCCTCTATGAAGGTTTTCAAATTGCAGAGGGGCTGGACAGGGGCTGACTGAGGCCTCCACCAAATGTCTGTCACAGTTCGGTAGCAACGTGAGACAGCCAGTACTGGGATAGTGAAGTTAGGCTCCATCGCATGGATATGAGCACAATGTGCAGATGATAAAGCAGTACATCTTCCTTTTGGGAAGCTTCCTTTTGCCAGTAAAGCGGACGAATGAAGCACGACTAAGTGTGCGTGTCCTTTCACACCTAGGCCTGTGCTCACACATGGCCCACCTCTGTGACAGCAGTGGTCAGAGGCTCTGCTCTACCTCTGGATGCCAGACAAAATATGATGGCAGGGGATGCATGCTTAGCAGCCCACATGTGTAGAATATGTGTATTCCTTCACTAGCTCCTTAGAGGCAGTATGCAACTGGCTTATCTGTTAGCTCCTTGCTGGGCTTGCATGGCCCAGGTCTTCATGTTGCTTAGCTGTTGGGTCAGCTTGATAATTAAAAACTGGAAAATATTTCACAGTACTTTTCCAAAATCATCATGACAGCATGAAGACTTCTTTGAAAAGTAGTTCTAAAACATATATATATATATATAACTATTTATTTTTCCTTAGTTTTAAAGGCATTGATGCCTTTAAAGAACTTCTTAAGGCCAAATTGCATTGCTGAGTTTGGTTTAAAGGTAGTGCTGAACAGAAGCCTCTGTAACTTTACTAGAGACTGGGTCAATGCTCAGCTATAGCTTGTGTCCCCACAATGGTCATGTAGATGGGCCAGTCTAGATACAAATCTATATAAACAATGAGGTAGCAAGCATAATAATATATCACTTTCCTTTTCTTGTCACGAAGACTTATCTTCCTAGATGAAGGAAGAAGCTGAATTTTCTAACAAGATTTTAGACTTTCACATAGTAGTCATTTGTTCATTTGTTTTTAATTTGTGAGGAATATGGAAATGTATTTGAAGCAGCAAAATTTTTACTAATCTTGTTTTTTTTCCCCAGTTTGCTTGTATCAAAAATAATGCCACATTAATAGAAATAATTGGACAGAGATCTACTCTTCTCCCCAGTACCTTCTAGCTAGTATTGTTTTCTATTTTTTTTTTAATTAGAATCAAATCAAGATTAAGTTTTTAGACTAGTTCCTCCATTTCACCTTGAAAAACCATAAAGACTGTCATTTTTCTTTTTTTTTTTTTTTTTTTTACATTATTTTGATTAAAAACCAAAGATTTGTGTGGTGATGCTGTTGTGATGCTTTGGTGCATGGTTTGATAGAGCTTTTAGGCTCAGTCATCAGTAATGCTGCACTACTGAAATGGTAACGCAAAACTACAAAGTTTTGAAGTCCTTTCAGTTTTTTGCCATCTTCTTAAGAAAGATTTTTCAAATCTTATAATTAGCTAATATGTTTGCTATTTTGAAATTAATCTTGTTATGAAAAATGTAATTAAATGTAAATCAATAAAATGCAGTTGTGGATGGCCATTTTATAACATTAAAAGACAACTAATCAGTATCAAATAGAAGCAGCAATTTTTAATACATTCAGTATTATTGCAGAGGTTCTCAGGCAGGGCACATTAATTTTCACATTAGAAATGGGTTGTTGGAGAAAATGTAACATTTTAAACGTAGCAATACTTTCAAAAAAGGAAGGAATGTTCAGAATTTTTACTTGATGCAACGTTAAGTTACTTTAAGAGTTACAGTTTCTACCAACATATTTCAGTACAGGAAAACTTAAGGAGAAAATTCTTGGTTTCCTTTTGAAATTTGGAAAGTTGAAACAAGCTCTTTTGTAGAGTCTTCTGTAGACTGGAATCCAGAAATTAATCCAGTTATTACTTGTAGTCTAGTAGAATCAACAGATCTCAGGTAGAGCTCCATTGCACCACGAACTGAATAAAAACAAAGACACATTTTGCTCCCCAAAATGCATAGTGTAAAGGAAGTCTACATAAAGACTGATGTACTTGATGAGTTTTTCCAGGGACATTTCAGTAAGGTGATGGATGTCTTTCTGATGGGAGAATGGTGTGAAATGATCTAGCTACCAGCATATTTAGACACATGCTTATCACACAGAATAGAAACTGATGTTGACACTGCTCCATCAGTCTGGAAACTGCCATCCAGATATGTGAGATATGAAGAAGTGATGGATCTGCATTTTCCTGGGGTTTTTTTTTTTAATTTCCAGTTATGAAAGCACTCAATATCTCACTAGCTTTATAATAACCTCCAAAAATCTACTACTACCCTTTAATTAACAAATGGGAAAATTCTACTGTTTTTCTCTGGTGTAATTGCTCTTCCCAATGAAGCCTGAATAAAGCCTGAGTTCTGAATAATGTTGATATATTGGCTCACTTAGAAAAGCATTGTTAGCAGCTGATTGCTTATATAATCTCCTTGGCAATTTTTTACATTTAAGTTGTCCTTATTTTGTTACAAGAAAAGAACATAGAGGTTTTTACTTCAGTTGGGTCCATTAATTTTCATAAGTCATTTGGACAGCAAGGTATTTAACCAACCTCCTATGTAGTTTCAATGAGACACTATTTCTAAAGAACTTCAACAGAATGCTTTTAGTCTAAAGCTTAAAGCTTTCATTAGAAGCAGGCCACATATCTGTGAAAGATTAATGCCTGTATGAACAAGAAGGGGTAATGTAATCAGGAATAGTAGTCTTGTGTCATCATAAAAAATGGAACTTAATAAAAATCACAGTAAAAAAGATTCAGAGATTTAAACAAACTCCCGTTGCTGATTTTTATCATTAACAACAAATTAAAACTAATTACCTTCTAATCACAGAAGAACACAGTCTGATGTTCCAGTCATATTTTGAGGTGATTATAGAGGCAGGTGTGGAGCTCAACTAGCATGCGTGAAAGACATCAATGACTAGAATTAGTTCTGTATGTTGTGCTCGTTTTCTTTTGGCTTTTCCAATCTGTATGGAAGTAGGAGGATTTATGCTTCTCTTTATTTCCAAAGATATTCTGTGCAGAGAAGTACTTTTTTGTGATTTGTAAACACACAGCATTTCAGCCAAGCAATTTGAAGATGTATTCAAGCTGGATGAATTTCCCTGAAATTCTGGGAACTGTAATGACAGAGAAAGTAAAAAGCAACTCCAAAATTCCTCATGCCCATTCAACCTCCTTTTGTTAAATTTTCTAATATTGTGTTGGAGAATGAAGAAGCCTTTGAAATAGCTAAAGAAGCAAAAAATCTAAATCAAAACTTTTTATTGCAGTCTGCTGCAGTCTCTTTCTAATCAGCATGCTTTTCATTTTGCTCTACATGGTATATAATATTCTGCTGAATGTTTGCTTTACCGTTTGTTTTTTTTTTTTATGTATGAATGCTGAATGCTCTTAGTGTCATACATGGAACTTAATTTTCACTCATTTTGCTTAATAATCATGTCAGGTTTGTTTTCATTTCTTTTTCTTTTCTGGTGAGACTTTCAGCCAGGAAAGGTCAACTTTTTTGGTCAGGCAATATTTGTTTTTTAATCCAAATATATGGTGAACTAGTTCCTAGGGAAAAAATAATATTCCAAAGAACAGATTTTTTAAAAGCCACTCTATTATACTGATCATTAAGTATAAAAAATAATATCAGCAGATAGTGTTAAAGAAATATGTCAGATATAATTTTATAAACTTAATGGAATAGGAAAGTCCAAATGCTGAATATTGTAAGGGGTAGAGACACACCAGCATGTGGTTGGTTAAGTGGTAAGCTTAGAGGAGAGGAAGGTGTCACTGGACCTGCAGATGGGAACCTCAGCTTGAATTCATGTTCAGTGTCAGAGGAGCCCTGCTGCAGAGCAGAGTGTATCTCTGATTGTCATCACCAGTAGAAGGCATTTTATTCCAACTACAGTAAATTATTGTGTAATGACTGTATTTAAGCCATATAGTTTAACCCTTCTACTGAGTTGTTTCCTAAACCAGTCAGCTTTAAGTGTGGAGGTAAAATGTTTATTCTTCCTACAGTCCTTTGCTTAGGATTTCTTGGCATTTTCTATATCCTCTGATATATTTTCGAATTAAAATAAAATGTTTTACTCATAAAGCCATATATTATAAACATCTTACTAAACAATCGACAAAGTCATTTTTCTCTAGTGTTATCTGTGTATATTTCTAACTTGTTTTTAGAATACCAATCTTTTCATTTTGCATTTACACAGCTTCCGGCACAACGGAATTGTGGTATATGACTGATTTCTATATACTTCTCAAAATCCATGATCCTTACATAGAGATATATTCTTAACTGATCATCTCACATTTTTAAACGTGTTAAGATCTCGCTATAGATCCAAGTATGTTTGTGCTGTTCTAGCAATGGCAAAAAATGTAGCTGAAGAGAGGCTTGGATTCTGCCAGGACCTCTGTAAGGAAGGTGCCAGAAGGATGGCTTAGTGTAGGTCCTTATCTAAACTCAGTATCAGAGGTACGTTGAGAGTGAGTTTAGTTGGTCAAATATTACTGAGTTCCACTGGTCTGCCAACGTCATCTCCACCCTGCCAATCTTTTTTTCTGTAGACTTAATTTACAGCCAGACATGTAAAGACCAGTTCTGGTAATCCCATCTTTCCCAGAATTTAGTAGAGCCTAGGTGCAAAAGAGGACTTGCCTTGCTCTTTTGTTTTGGTTTGGTTTTGGGTTTTTTTCCTGTTCTTTGCTCCTGTACTGTATTCTTTCTACATAACAACATTTCTTGAATTTTTGTATCTATATTGGTCATTAAATAACTCAGGCTGGAGGGGACCTCTGAGGGTGGTTTAGTCCAACCTCTCAATCAAAGCAGGATGAACTGCAAAATAAGAACAGATTGCACAGGGCCATGTCTTGGTCAGATTTTAAATATCTCCAGTGGCAGACAAGGCAACTAGCTCTTCACCATTCAGACTGTGAGAACATTTTGGCTTATATCTATTTGGATTCCCTATGCTATAACTTGTGGATATTGCCTCTTGTCTATTCACTGTGTGCTTCTGAGAAGAGTCTGGCCCTGCCTTCTCTCTTTAATCCTCCTTAAGGCAGCAGAAGAGTGCAGTTACATACCCTTCTAGCCTTTTCTTTTTAAGGCTGAACAAACTGCATTCTCTCTGTACCTTGTGCTCCAGCCACTTACCTATCCCTGTGGCCTTCTATTGAGCACGTGTTGCTTGTACTTAGGCAACGTGGACAATGTAATGTTCTAAATGGAGAATATTTTGCTTGTACTTTTCATTATTTCATTTCATAATATTGTCAGCTTTTTCCTCCAGTCAAGGTGACCACCACCCAGTGTTCTGTTCTCACTCACAAAGCAAATCATTTTATCACAGAAAACATTTAGCTTGGTCAGGCACAAGTTGTCCCTAGTAAATCCATACTGCCTGTTCCCCCCATTTACCTTCTCATCTGACAGGCTTGTGGTTCATTTAATCTTCCAACTTACCTTTTTTTAAAGATTAACTTTTGCCTTTTTTTCTTTTTTTTTTTTTTTTTTTTCCTCTTCTGAGTAATCAGGAACTCTTCCAGTATTTAGAGTGTGGAACTTGTGAAAGAGTGGTTAGTCTACTGAATACTGTTCAATTTTAGACAGAGTAACTAGGTGAAAGTCTTATTAATAAATCAAGCAATCTTCTGGCTGTAGGATAAATGTGTAAGCTGTGCCACGAGGAACACACATACTGGAGTCCCAGTCTATGTACTAAATATATGGAACTGAATGAAATGTGTAGTTTGGCATGAAGTCTTCCACTGGTACTTTCACTGTCTTTTGTCTTTCTACTTGCATTTCAAGTACTCAGACATTTTGTGAATCAACTGCAAGATACTTTCTGAGGTTACTGTATCATGATTTAGGATTTTATAACATCTGAAATGGCATGCAGAAGCACCAATTTGGCAATGCTTACTGAAGGTAAATAGGATGGAGAATAACAAGGATTCTCTGTCATAGATAAAATCCACAGAAGAGGGATTCTTCTTTCAGTTTGTTAATTGTGGCCTTATGCTTGTTTTGATTTTTTTTTTTTTTTATTTAGCAGGGTACTGCTGTAAGTAGCATATTTATTTTATACTATGGACTTGATAAGTTATAATACTCTCAGCATGCCAAATCCCTGTTAAATCCATGTCTTTTAAGTTCTTTTGTGATTTTAAAATTATCAATAAGCAGCACACAATGCAATTACCAATAGACCCTAGTTGTTTGGTGTTTTTTTAGAATAAACAATTATACTTGAATATTAATTTTGTAAGTGTCTGCTACTGATTAAAAAAAAAAACAACAAAAAAACCAACCAACCACTACAACAAAAAACCCCAAACCACATTAATGATTGGGATTAGTTGTGAGGCAATTATGTATTTAAGTAATTAAAACTATCATCCATTGCATTGAATGGTCTAAAAATTCTTGCATAATTGATGTCAGTCTTGTCCAGAGAGTAGGTTTTGTCTCCAATGGAAAACAATATTATTCCCAGATTTGAAAATAAGTGCCTGGCTTTTACTCTCTCCTCTTCTTCCCTCAACACTGCTTCCCCATCCCCCAAGCAAGTATGCAAATCTGAACTGGCTTGAAAATAAATTATATGCTTTTAAACAAATGTAACATGAAATGTAGCAAGGCATTTTCATATGATGCTTCCCAGATCCTATCCCTGTATAATATTAAAAAGAACACAATGATATCATTTTCTTCTTCACCCCTAGGAGGGGTGAGCAATAATTTGCATAAACAAATGAAAGAAACTAGGTTGAATATTAGACTATAAATGCAAAACTAGACCAATAAATCAATTTCTTCTCTGTATTCACATGAAACATATCAAAAGTTGAATGGTGCTCAATACTGGTTGTGGATAGAAAAGCATTGGTAGCAAATTTAGTTTTGCATGTGTAGCAGTGAGATGACACTGTTCTGTCAATGTTGGAACCTGCATTTATATTGATTTTTCAGAGGACTTGCACTCAAAAGCCTTTGGCTGACTGGTTTTATGCATCTTTCTGTATTCCCTGCCTGAGGAGACTCATCTTTCTCCAACCGACCTTATCTGGTGTTGTACTGATTCAATCGTTGTGCATTACAAACACAGAACCCAAGCTCAAGTGTATAACACACACACACACACACACCCCCATAGATATTAAATGCTGTGGAGGATAGTGGACTTAGTAGCAAAATACTCCTATCTTCAACTCCTACTGTTCCTCTGAGTAGATGCTATGGTGCTTGCACATGAGTGATAAACTTCAATACAGTATTATGAAGAAACCTATTGAGAGTCATACTTCCCTTGAAGTCAGTAACTCATATGAATAACATTAAATAGGTGTTAACATGGTGATCACCTACCTTCATTTATTTGCTTTGATTTCTTTGTTTCAAAAATAAATAAAATCAAAAATTAACAAAAGCCATGGAAACCATTTGCTAGTAAGAAGATGGTTGAAGATGTAAACAGAGTTATGAAGGTTTCCTGTTGCTTTTGATTTCCATGGAGGACAAAAAAATTAGTTCATTGAAATTTCCCCTACTTCTTTGTAATAAAACTCAGTAGGAATCTTGATTTCCACAGGGCTTCATTTGATGTTTGTGAGATAGATATATCTGAATATTAAGATAGTGTATTGAAAGACAAGTGAAGCATGCTACTGCTGTACTGCCAGCAAGGGACCATCGTTATTGTTTAATCAGTTTTCAATATGTTGTATGTAAGTTAGTTTAACTTTACTCTTTATTACTTTAAATTAACATTAAGGGAATGGCCTTCCTTTTAAATAGTGTAGAGTGCAGATAACTCGAGATTTCAGTTTCTTCTCTTTAAAAAATCATTAGTGGCAAAATACTCTTGCTACATTGTCATAAACACATATCCCATTAGCAGCTATATATTTATATATTTAAAACTGCTAATAGCTTAAAATGTGATCATTATGGCTAATGCTCTTGAACAGTATCCATCTGATCTTTCATTACCCTTTTCAAAAATTCTAACAACTACTCAGCCAAACATCATCCCTCATACAAAAAAAAGTGCATGAATTAAAGTTTATGTTTTCTAGTATTTTATTCAAGGTACTTGCTTTCTGAACTTATCTATCCTGCATTCATTAGAACTGTAGTGTTGTTTAAACAGCCTGTAAGCAGCCCTTATCTCCAAGGTGTTTGAATGGCTGAATAATCTAAGTGGACAGTTAAGGATTTTCTGTCTAAACTGAGTGATGTTTATTTTAATAATCCTAGACTTCTTTCCCTTAATGTTTCAGATAGTCGTTAGCAGAGTTTTGCTTTTTTTTTCCTCCATGAGTAATAACTCTACATACGTGCTGACCCTTAGGGTAAGGAGGTGCCTTTCTTGACAAAAGATACGATGATGGTAGTGTAAAAGTAAAGGGATGATTTCACACAAGGACTTCTGCTTTTAATAGCAGATCTTCCGTTCTGTTTTATCCGTGTCTTGGTTGATGGAAAGTTTTCTTCAAATTCTCAAAGTTAATTTTTTTAAAAACAACCCCCCAAAACCCCAAGCAAATTATACACTGCATTTTATATGCAAGATGAATTTGAAAGCTTTTATAGAGCAATTGCTGCTGTGTACCATGAGAACTAATGTATTCTTAAGGGCATGAACTACATTCTTTTGTAGTCACTCTAAGTATATATTCACGTGCCTAAAAGAAAGGTAGTTTCATTTTCTTCAGTCTAAGTAACACACAAAAGTATTTCTGACAATATTAATTATAAGATTTATATTATTTGGGATCTTTTTAGGATGAAATTCACTTATTTAGATTCCAGAAAATGACTCATTTTTCATCCCAGTACTCCTGGATTTTAGAATAATTCAGGTGAAAATTCACACTTTATTTCCATGTAGGCAACAGTATTTGTCTTTTTGAGGACAGTGCAGGTGCAATGGTGCCTGCAGCCATTCAGTCAATTTTTGTGGTGATATGCTTCACGATACTATTAGTTGCAAATTTCTTTCAGGCAATGGCCCTTCTGTATTTTTGGGTTTTTTTAAACACAGGCCTGTAGTTACAATTGAAAGAGAGTTTATACATAAATGGCTAATAGTATATACATTCAGAATGATTCTCTGATTTATTTTTGGCCTGTTACTCAGTACTGACTTTATTCTGTTTTTCTAGTTTTACAAGCTGTTATTGGATTAATTAATCCATTTTAGCCAGACAACACAGAAATACCTGATTTTTGGAAGGCCAAGTAAGTTTGTAGATTGGCTCACACTATCAAAATTAATAGTTAAATTCAGATTATAAAGTCATCTGTATTATTTATTCATGTTTTCAGAAAGTACCCAGCAGACCTCTAGGCCCTGAATATGTAAACTTACAAAACAAGTTAATTTGTTTTAAGACATGAAGAGAAAAATAAAGTTAATATTGTAATATCCAGACAATAATAGTTTTCTGAGTACAAACCTGAATGTATATATAGGGACGTGACCTGCACATAAATATTGCCAGCTTTCATGCTGTGTTATCATTTGTACCATGAAGATCTGAGTGTTTGTGCTTAACAATATATATCCCTGTTATTTTATTTTTATACGTTCTTATTACATTTCTCTTCAGTCAGTTCCAATCCTGAAATTATGTTTTTATGGAGCATTATTAGGGTTATACAGAATGAGCAAGAGGTGTACTTGAACCACTATTATAATTGTAGGCTTTTCTAGTGCTAAGGCTCATAAGTATTAAGAGCAGAAAGTTTTCTTCACTATATTTTAACCTTGACATTCAGTGAGTAGAAATGAGAGTGATGTGTCACACAGTCTTCACCCTTATATCTTTTTCAGACCTGGGGCTGAAATTGCAACTTTTTCATATGAATTTGTTGTATTACAAATGGAACTAATGTAGTTGTAATTTTTATTTACTTTCTAGAAGGAGGCTGCATTTCTTAATCATATGTAGTAGAAACACATTAGTTAAGAACGACTTTTTAGCTAAGGCTGAATTAGCCGAGAGTGCTTCATTGTATCACTGGGAAAGAACACGTTCTTGGTGTTTCTCACACCTGAAAGCGTATTTTCTAACTCCTCATTTCTTCTCTAATTGCATCTTGATTGTGGGCTAAATTCTTTAAGCTGCATTGGAAAGAAAATCATTGTCTTTTTATCCTCTCTGTGGGGAATTCATTCCACTTGTTTACTGATATGTGTGTGGCAGACTGAATAAAATGATTCCTAATTAGCATATATGAAATAATCATTGGTCTATCTGGAGTCATAATTAATGCATTAGGAAGAATTTACTGAGTGTCAAGGAGAAAGACATTAGCATAAATGAGCTTATTTTAGATGGGCTGCAATTGAGAGACTACTTGCCTGTAAGAATGTTTACCAAAATTAAGCAATAATAACATATCAATTTACTAAGAACCATTAGCATGCATGATCGGAACTATTAACTTCTGCAGAGAAGCTCTAGCCCTGCTATGAACACCTTGCTAAGGAAAAGATTTGGTTGGCATCCTAATAAAGTCACAGCAGCACCAAAGGGTGTGGGGACGAGGAGTGGAGACAATTTGTGCATGCATAGAGAATCTGGCTTCAGTATGTTTGAGAAAAGTATGTTCTTGAGAAAAGCAGGTGCTGCAGGCTCATATTATCATTTTACCTGGCAACTCTGATGCTTTATTGATTAAAGCATGTTCCTCTTTAGAGTGTAACCTGTGGACAACAGTGAAATAGGGATTATCCTTATACAAGCAAAAGTGTTTAAATAACTTTAATTTCTATATTGGTACTTTCTGACTGGTGAAGAGACAAACTGTGATACAAACTTCACCTGTTTTCATACCTTTTTTTCTTTATCAGTCACCAGACCTCTGATAGCCTGAGAGTAGATTTTAATCTTTAGAGGACTGTACATTGAAGATTGAATGCTTTACCCAGGGAAGAGGTGAGATGCAAGAGACTTAAAAACAGGTTTATTCTTGTAGGACTTAAGTTTATAGAACTTATATCTAATAGTAACTTTTAGCACAGACACCATTGTAGTTAATGTTGAAAAAAATGTGACTGCCGATAGAGCCTGGCAGTGAGTCTGTGAATCAGTGGATTTCCCCTAACTTTATACATGAGGAACTGACTGAAAAAGGTTAAACCTGACATATGTGACTCTAACAAGAGTCACATTAGTAGAACTGGTCTCTAGTATTGCACTTGATTAAAGAAATGGTAATCCATTAAAGGATTATAAATTTACAGCAATCCACCAAATTAATGTAAAACTTTTTAAGAACAATCATAACCACCATCATTCATTCACATGGGGACAGCAGCAGTCTGTCTGATGTTTCCTTCACTGTCCCCAGTTTCTGTACCTTTTTCCTTGTGTTTCTCCAGTAAGACAAATCACATACTTTACATCTTTGCAGCAGCTTCTGCTTCTTTTTGACATTTAAGTGAAACATCAAACATCACCAGAATATTGGCAAGGCCACTGATGGTTACAAACCCACAAAAGACACCTAACAATAAATATGTAGAAAGCATTGACTTCTCTGCTAAATCAGAAGAGGTAAGTGTTTTGTCAGTCAGAATAATATTTGTGTCTCATTAAGTGATATGCAAGATGACTGTTAACATGGGAAAATGCTTCTTTTGGTTGATGAGGTCTTTATTGTTGTAGTCAAAACACTCGGGAAACTGATTCATTGTGGTATTGACTTTCAAAAATGAAGTGGCATTACTGAGGGGAACTTAAAGGAAGAAAGCAGTCTTAGTAATGGCCATGGTTCAGATGAATGCAGCCATTCAGGTTATTGAACAAATCAGTACAAAGTGTAAGAAAAAACAAAGGCAGGGAAACTGTCCGAGTCACGGTTCTGGTAAAGAAAACCTATTTAGCCTTTCTTGCTGCCACCTTTATTGCCTTCATAGACAGAATATATTTAGCAATAACAATCTTCCCTGACCTTTTTCCTAATCAAGTTGTGAGTCTTTATATGGGGGAAAAGCAATTGTGATATTCCATTTTGTTTGTGTTCCTTCCAGAGGAGATACCATATCTACCAGCATGTTAGAAAGCTCCATTTCCAGAATTACATGCAAGCCATTGTAACAAGTGCTGTTAAAAAATACCATCTACAGTGCTGACATTCTGGCCGAGTGATAAATGTTGTAGAAAAATAAGACTATTTCCTCTAGAAAGGTCAAAGCTAAGGGAATCGATGAACATAGCACCTACTTAAGGTGGAAAGTTGGTGTCTTGGAATAAAGAATTGTCTTCATTTTTGTGTTGTACATCCATATTAAGAAGATTATTAGTTTGTGCTTCCACAAACTAAGAAGGAAGAATGGAAAGAAATCCTGAGGCTCCCTGCCCATCTTTGTAACTGTTAAGTCCCAGAAACACCATGGGCTATATTTCATATCAGTTGTTCTTAGTTCTGTTTTGCAACAGGGCCAACATGCCTGTTCATTTCCAGCATCTACATAAGATGCTTCTTTAAAATATCTTTAAGAGATTATTGTATACAGAGGGATTAGAGAGATGCTTAATTACCAAAAGAAGGGTAATAAGTCTCAAAAAAAAAAAGTATTTGTTATTCCTTTCCCATCTCCTCTTCCCACCTTGCCAAACTACTGTCTTCTGCTGTTGTTCTCACAGCATATTCTGAAGATATTATGATGGTGGGAGGAGCTCTTCTGCCTCATTTTTTTGCCACTAAAAATTTAGGAATTCATCCTGTGGTTTTGCTCACCTTGAATCTTTATAATTCTGTAAATAACTGTTAGGTTATGAATTTTTAGGCACAGTCTTCCTTATAGGTGGATACAAGCTAACTCCAGGTATCTGGCATGAGAATTAAAATGCACCATTGTACGTTTCTGTTTCACACTGATTTTAATTGCAGTTTTCAGACACTGCTATTGCTGGGCATTTTCTTAATATTATTTCCTTCCTTTAATGTGTTCTTATGTATTATTCTCAGAATCTTTTGACTTTGCTGCCAGAAGCTAGGATGACAGGTGTGGAGAATTATTCTCAGAAAATGTGAGACTTACAACAAAAAAATTAAGCATTTTATTCAGAGTAGCGGAGATGTCACGCCTCACTTGTGGGAGACTGTTACGGATTCTCTTTGTAAGATTTTCCTGTCCCAAGAGGAGCTTTAATAGATCTTGTCATTACAGCTGTTCTGCATTCACAATGTTACCCTTGTCCTCTCTCTGCACTGCTTCTCTGAGAAGCAACTTTCCTTTCAGTGACGAGAACATTGCTTTGGTAATTCCGCTCACTCCTCATCTCTGCTCTTTCCTGACCACAGCTGATCAGAAGAAGATGTCATACAAAAGGCAGCAAACTTTTTAGTTCAAGAAATAACTAGGACATGATTTATTTTTTTTTTAGTTTGTACATGAAAGAGATGGTGAGTGAAGGATGGTGTGAATAAGGAAGCAGCCATACAGACATCCAAAAACCTTGTCTATTGGATACAAAGCAAGCAAATACCTTTTTCAAACAGAGGCTGAATTTATCATTCTCATTGTCAACTCCAAGGAGTTGAACCCTCTTGCAGCTTTTGGCCCCTTTTGGCTCTCTTAAAGATGTATGTAATTCTAATAATGTGACTTCAAACCCCAGCGTTCTCATTTGATTTCACAATCACTTCAAAATTGCAATATAAGAATGAAAATGCTTTTTATAATGTAATTCATAAAGCAGCTTATGGCCTTGCATAATTAAAATGGCTAAATGGAAACAGCTCACTGCACTTTGTAATGTATACTAAGCTAACCAGAAATTTATCATTGAGTGTAGTTTCTATGAGACTGTGGAAACTTTGGAAATGTTTGATAATGGTGCAAGCTAAATTACTCCAGGAGGTGCATAAAATTAGTAATTATTACATGAGGGTTGTATTGCTGTATCATCATAGATGGCATATGAGAACTGGCAAAAAGCCTTTCTGTTTATAAGCAAATTGGATTGGTTCTGCATTTTGCTCCCTGGCTCACAACTGCTTTTATTTGTATGAGCATGATCCTGCACTTCTTTTAAAAGAAATTCAACACTGATTGGACTCAGATACCTTATTTTTAGCTGAGGCCTAACCATTTATGCAAACGATGTGAGAAAATTTGCATGATTGATCAGAGCTTCCTCTGGCCCATCAAATTCACTTCTCTCCTGCCCAGCTAGCAGGACAGAAAAGACACAAAAGCTTTGCTGCCATTACTAATTAATGAGGATCTATGTAGGAGTCTGTGAACTGAAACTTAGAAGCGTGCTTAAACTCTTGTCTTGAAATGTCAATCTTTGGGGCATGTTTTCAATGTATAATGCAGCATTAATTATCACAACTAAATGTATAATTAATCATTAAAGTAATTATTTTTCCTACTCTTACTATGAAACTGAAGAAGCTGGGGCATTGACTTAATCAAGTTAGAGAGTACCCAGAAATTAAGACGTGCTGTCTCTCAGCCCAGTATTCCTGAGACACTACATGCCATTCTCCTTCCCCTTCCCAACAAGATTTCACACAGTGGCTACTGTAGCTTTACACATCATCCTGAGGTTAAACAGCACCAGGAGATACAGGTGTTCATGATCTGCCACCACCTCAGGGCTCTCCATGAGGTTAACCAGTTCGCTCAGAGGCTAACAACAACATGTTCCCATTTATGGGTCACCACTCTGTTTTTTACAGGCAGCTGCATGAGTCTTTTTTGAGACATGAAGATTCACAGAGCAGCTGTACTATTCAACCCTGAATAGTGTGATTCTGAACATACTGATTGATTATTTATTTATCTATTAAATTAAGCCCATTTTCATGGAAATGGGAGGTTTTGTTCTTGGAAAACAAATAAATGGTGTATTCCCCCCTTTAGCTCCTATAGCGTACTGTCACTATTCATGAAAATTCTTTTTCTGTCCGCCTCCCAGTTAATGAACTTTAATTCTCATGCGTATGAGGGATATGAACTTCCAGCACAAAAGGGTGGATACTGCCAATAAAAAGCCTACACAGATTTCAATGTATGCTGTGCATGTGTCACCTCCCCCCACCATTAATTTTCAAGCACTGAGACTGCAGTAATTTCTGCTTATAAATGACATGTTGATGTGTTTATTACTTCACAGTTGAGTTCAGGGCTGTTTCTCATATCTTTTTGCAGTGCTTGTCACTGCCTCCATAGCTTTGGACTGACAAAGCTGAGGCCCTATCTAAGACCCAAAGAAGCTTATGCCCATAGAATTGTTGATATCACCCTGCTCTTTGAAGCTGCTGTTCAAACAAACTTTCTCTGTTAGCAATTCTTCAAACAGTTACAGTCTTTCAGGACTCAAAATAAGGGCTGTACGAATTTGAGTTTCATATTAAGCATGTTTAAGGATTGTTTTGAACAGTGATTCCTGATTGTTTTAATTGCACATTCTTTGGGAAATAGTACAGTTGTATCCCTGCCTGTCTGAGAGCTCCAAGTGTTCTCATAAATGTCAGAGAGAACATAATAATCCTAAAAAACAATGCAGTGAGGCACAGAGAAGAGGGACTGTGCTATCTCCCTGGTAACCTTTCACCAATTTCCTGACTATGATGCATCATCTGTGTTCATTTCCCAGTAAGCGTTAGCCACTTTTGAGCCAGCATGGGTTCTGTGCCGGCCTTGGGTGTGCAGGACTCTGTAATTGCTGCAATGCTACACTGCCTTCTGCTAGAGTCTTTCTGCCGGCATTGGCAGAAGAACCTGGCCTAGCTCCATTGTTACCATATGGCAACCAGTTGATACACAGATGCCTCTTAGTCCCTGCTACAATAGGATGATGGACTCCTCTGTCAGTCCTCCACATTAGCACATATTGAAAATTTGCTTAAAAACATTGACTTAGAAAGATGCATAACCTTGATTTGTGAGAGCTGCTGTCAAGTCCAACTACCAAGTTTCAAGTCCCCTGCTACAGGGACCCTCCAAAGCAGAGCCCCTCTGGTAATGTAACCCTCTGTGGGTGGCAGAGTGAGGTCCATGGTCCTGGCAGCTGAGGCAGCTGTTCACCTCTGCCATCAGAGCAGGTTGAGCACAGGTTGTTGCCCAGGCCCTCATCTGGATGGCTGTCAGGCAGATCACAGAGCATGATGAGCCCATGAACAGACTTTGAGATTTTACTGGATGTGGCCATTGATTGATTGAGAAGGAAAGTTATTGTGCCCTTGTACTCGGCCCTTGTGAGGCCTCATCTCGAATACTGTGTTCAGTTCTGGGCCCCTCATAGGAAAGACATTTTGATGCTGGACAGTGTCAAGAGGAGAACTACAAAGCTCGTGAGGGGCTTAGAGAACTTGGTCTAGGTGATCCTGCTTAGGTAGGGGGGTTGGACTAGATGATCTTCTAGGTCCCTTCCAACCCCTAATATCTGTGAATCTGTGAAAGTCGTATGAGGAGTGGCAGAGGAAGCTGGGCATGCTTAGTTTTGAGAAGATGAGGCTGAGGAGGGACCTCATTACCCTCTACAGCTACCTGAAAGGAGGTTGTAATGAGGTGGGTGTTGGCCTCTTCTCCTTAGTAACTAAATGATAGAATCAGGGGAAATAGTTTTGCTGCAGCAGGGGAGGTTTAGAATAGATATTAGAAAGAAATACTTTATGGAGAGAGTGGCGAGGCACTGGAACAGCCTGCCCAGGGCAGTAGTTGAGTCACCATCCCTGGAGGTATTTAAGAAACAAGTTGGCATGTTGCTTCATGACATGCTCTAGTGGCAGCCATGTAGGGGGTTATTTGTGTTTTTTCAAATGGCAGGGTATTTAGGTGTTTTATTGTAGGCATGTTTGGGGTTGGTCATCTAGGAGGTCCTTTCCAACCAAGATTATTCTGTGATTTCTGAGGCAATATATTAACCCTGCACTTCCTTGTTAATGATCAGGAGAGAGGAAAAAAAAAAAAAAAAGAAGAGTTAAGCTCTGCAGCTGAGAAATCTGAAAGGAAACCTAAGCAGAATGTTATGTTTTTAAAGAAACTTTGTGCTGTGGCTTTCATTGGGATTTTATTGGAGTTTGAATTGCTAGTAAAAGAAGAATTACAGAATGGGAAGTGAAGTCAGGCACTGGAGCAGGAGCACAGTACTCACAAATGAATTTTATTGCTGGATGTTCAAACAGGACCATTCTGAAAAGTACCAGAAGAGCATTACCATTCACAGATTGTTGATAGCATCTTCATTTGAGGATCCTTCCTGAATGATCCTTTCTGAGTAAATTGCATGGAACAAACTTTACTGCTCCAGAAGGCTAAAGAATGGAGGCAGCTCTGCCAGGACTCAAAGCAGAATTTTGCAGGGGCCCAGGTGATGTAGTGTTGATAAGATGGGCCTGTACAATGTAATTGTTATGGTTCTGGCAGTTCAGTACTCAGACTGGTACTCCTAGATTACCTCACAACACTTGACATGAACTCAGGAGTCTATAAAACTCTTTAGCAAACAAAGATTGCCCTTAATATGAAAATAAGACATGATGGCTAACACTGGACAATTCTGATTTTTGTTGTGTACCAGTCATTCCCACCCAATGACAGACAGGTGGTGCTTGCAATGTCTAAATATTAGTCTTCGAGTGTAAAGTCTCTTCCAATTAGAATGAGCACATTTCTGACATTTCTGGGAAAATGGGATTTTGAAATGAGATGGCAAATTATTCATGAGGTCCTGAGGTACTTGAATGAATCACACAGTTTTGTAGCTTTTGGGAACCAAGAATGGAAATGTGTTTGACTTCTCTCCAACAGCCTCTTCACTTCCCTACCTCCTCCATCACCCCCAATGCTCAAGAAGGCGGCTTGGGACTATGTAAATGCTCCTGGCATCAACATAAGGTCAATATTATGTGATATCTATTGCATATAAGAGGCGTAACCTCAGTTCTGCCTTTATATCCAAGGTCTACCAAAACAAAAAAAGATCTCCTTACATTTCACATAATATCAGGAGAAAGGATGGGAGTAAAAAGGTTGTCTTGTTTTCTCTTTGTCTTCTTCTGAGAGAAAAAGAGAATACCAAGCTAATGAAAAGGCTAATGAAGAAGATAAAGGAGGACTGGTACTCTAAACAAAAATAATGACAAGTGAAAGGTTTTTGAGTTTTGAAGTTTCTAAGGTAAGTGAAGAAAGATGAGAAAGAGTGGGTTTGTGAAGAATTGCCCATGTAATCTTTGCATACATAAATGTCTAAGCCAAATCCAAATTTAGAAAATGGTTTTAAATACCATGTCCTCCATAGAATTTGTTCATGTTGTGTTTTAAAATATTGTTTAACTGTCCTCTTTAGAGATACTTATATAATTAATACATAGTACTCCAAAATTAAAACATTGCTGTCCTGTTTCTCTGTGGTCCAGAAGGTTTGGAAATTATTTTTCCTTGTCATTCTTATTTTCATAAGGTTGTCTAAATCTGAAGAGTGAGAACAAGAGGATCTGAATGCTGTCCTTGATTTTGCACTGGTCTATTGTACTTCTTTGGAATCTTACTCTGTACTTCAGTTTTGCCATGAAGAGGGAGTTCAATGCTTCTGTACTTCATCTTGTAGATAGTGATATTTTATTAATATTTACTATCACCTTGTGATTCTTAGGTATTCTCTACAATAATTATTTCCATGGCAAAACTCTACAAATAAGTTCTGTGAAGACAAATTGCAGTGTTGTTGGCCCAGCTTTAGTACTGCATGTCACTGTAGAAAAAAATTTTAACTTCTTGTTCTTCTTCTTACAGAACTCCTGATAAGCATTTCAAATGGCAGTAGTGTAATTATATTTGATTAGTGACTGTGCTAACTTTAAAAAAAAAAAAAAAAGTAGATGTTGATTACCAAGCACTAATGTAGTGCTTTCGTGCACAGATATAATTCTACTCATGAATATACATTAATCTTACTCATCACTTGTTATCTTTATCTACAATCTAAAGACACTAACCAATGCAGTTTATTTCTCTTTTATGAAATGTAAAAGAAACATAGCAATGACCAGAGTGACAAGAGGTTCTAGAGAGCTTCTGTTCTGCTGCCATTTTTCTTTTTTTTACCATATCCTATCTCAGCACTGTTCAGGCTGAAATGCTGGGTTTGAAATCGTGTCTGCTGCTCCTGCTGATTTCTAGATCAGATATAATCGTTGCATCCAGCATGATGGGGGCTCCCAAGGGACACAAGTGCTGCAGGGCTCAAAAACCCAGAAGAGCTCGTTGCCATAGTAGCCTCCCGCAGAGTATTTGCTCCTTTGGTTGCTTTCCCGATACATCTCAATCTTGTGCTTTTTTAGAGTTTGTCTTTACTCTGTACTAGGCCCTATTACATTTGATTGAACCTGTCAGATATCCCTAATAAATTTTTTAAATATCAGTTCTCTCATGGAATATGTTAGGGCAATCTATATGTTTCAACATAATTGGAAAGTTGTGCTCCCCCTCCTCCTTCAAACAGTCACAGAAGGTAAGAACAAGAGTTCAATGCAAACCAATCCAGGAAGAATATAGTCAGCACATTAAGGGATCTTTTCTGAGTTTTCATTTTCCACTCTTGTTATTCTGACTGATCTTTGGCAGAGCAAGGCAGGCGTGTGGGCTGTATTTCCAACCCAAATCCTTCTGACAGCCATGGAGCAGACTCTAAGGTGGCAATTGAATGTAGCACTGTACAACTTCAACGTGTCTATGAACTGCAGTAACTGTGCAGCTATTCCCCCGGCTTTTCTAAAACACTTCTCAAAGTTTTTTAGATACATTCTGTGTTTTCCTGAAAAGCTGGATCTAACAATATCTTCTCTTTGTAATGATGATGCTTACAGTGCTCATTGTTGCAGCAGGGACAAAGACACAGAGTTTCTCCTCATCTTCAAGGAATGATGCAGAAAGGTGTTTGCATTTTATGGTATATTGCTTTACCACACAGTTCAATGCCATCAAGTTGTTGTATACAAGAAATGATAATTTCTGTCGCTCTGAAGTAGTAAAGCCAACTGCCTAATGTTTTCATATGGGTGTTCCTTGTAGCTTTCGCACTGAAACACAAATACCACATTACTGCTTCCCCAAAAGTACTATGAGTAATTCTTATTGAAAGCAAGTCCTGCTAGTTATTTTGTGACAATGTAGATGAAGAGGTATTCATAAGAAGAGTAGTATGATTTTCTCTACTAGCATGAGTCAGTGCTATTATTTTAAAAGGGCTTGATGTTTTGCAAGGAGAAATAAAATTGTTTTGTACTTGTCTTTAAAAAGGTCTAGACCAAGACAAAATGAGGTAGAATTGGGAAGCACAGTGGCTCGAGGCTGATGGCTGCATATGTTTAATCTGTCAAGGTAAGCCAACGAAGCACTTGGTTCTGATATTTCTTTCAGTAATTTCACATCTGTTTGGTAACTCTGAATTCAGTACCAAGACTTTTATTTTAAATGAATATGAGATGAGTTAAGGTCTTATTCACAATACTGACTTCACAGCTCAGGCCTGTCACTGCTGAAAAAAATTGAAGAAATGTACAGGAATGATTCATTTGTAAGAATAAAAGCCCGTAATGAAAATCCAAGCCAGCAGGTCTGTAGGATGCTTGAACCTTGCCCAGCATACTAGGTCATCTTTGAATTCAGCAAAATTGCCTTTTTTTCTGGACAACATCTAGGGGACAGCTTTTCAAGGTCAGTGAACTGCTAAAACTCATCCAGCCATTCCCTTTTTTAAATGTTTTGAGAGATGGGAAGGAGCAAAGAGAAGCTGTTGCCTTTGTGGTATTCTCAGTTTGTTAAACTAGATTCACTATTCTATCTGGCCTCCTTTTCAGACTTCTTTATTCCTCGTAGGCTTCCAAATTAAGCCAGTGACTGAAGGCATCAAAATGCTGGTTTTATAGCAATGACAAGACAGCTGAGTTCAGACAGTTTTTCATTTAAATCATCCTATGCCTCCAAAGTGGATTTACATTGAGCCTGAATCCACTCTGAATAAGACTCTTGACCTTTCTAAGATGATTATGGTGTGGGATTAACATGTTTTCTAAATTTATTGCATTGTGTAAAAAGAATAAGGTACAGATGCTTTGTTTGAGTTACCATTTCTGGGAATGTACTTTCAAATTTTTAACATATTTATTTCCTTTACGTGCAAGATACAGCAGTACCCATGCAGCTAATTAGGTTTCTAAATATCTTGTAAAATTAAGCAGATCTTTTTCTTCCTTCTTCTCATTAACTGAATTCAGTATGTAGTTGATATTTTCTACATGGTGGCAACATGCCTGTAACTATGTGGTTATGACAGTAGCTCAGCTGGATTTAATATAATGCTTTACGGTCTGTGGCTTTGAAATAAAAAACAGTGAAAATGAAGTTTAAAATCAACTGGACTACTTTTTTTTTTTTTTCCCCAGTTGTCATAATCAAGACTGATATGCACATTGCAGGTACTGACAATGAGTGCTGCATAGCCTGACCCCTTGACCTTACTTCTGTAGGTTCAGAGGGCTGTTGGACTCAAGAAAATAGTGCACATTTAGTCCACTCTGCAGAACAGACTTCATTATACCCTGGGGCTCTGCAGAAAGATATGCTTTTTCATATGCCAAAACCAGAGCAGAATTCATGTGTCCTCTGGTGTATGGGATGTCAAGTTATCTCACATAACAATTAGTGCAAACAAAGGGATAAAAATCTAAAAGCAGAGGTTGTAGGTTCATAAATGACTGTTTTAAAGTGTATCAGTTAATCATATGTTCAGTGTTAGACCAAGAGTATATATTTGGATGCAGTTTGTCTTGTAATGTTGAACAAAGCCTGGTTATTTGTGAGACAGAGAGGCAAAACTCATAACATCATTGCACTTACAAAACAAATGTGCTATTATTTGATTTTAATTTAAAGCAGTGCTTCCTGAATAATCAAGTAGAATATTTATATATTCAAGTCTCTGTGTCTAATTGTGTTTGTGCATGTAGTTACATATTGCAATTACTGCTCATTGATGCTGTGCATGCATTTTTTTTAAATCTAACTTTATAAATATATATAGCTTTAATTTTATTGCCTCTCACAGATGTATCTGAGGCTTGTGTATTTGTATAGATAAAGTGACTTCTAGCTAAAGGTGGCAGAGTCAGACCCACCAGTTAATACTGGTTTCTTATCAAGAAAGGGTCTTTTGATAAATGAAAAAAATCTGATAAAAATCAATTTAAGGACTAACTATTGCACAAGGAAGAGGCATAGAAAACAGTCATATGAACAATGAGGAGAGACTGAGCTTTACAGTTTGAGTTGGCTTTTGGTAGTAGCTGGGATTTTCCATTCATTAATGGTAATTCAATTTAGGGTTGGAGAAGGAACATTTCTAGGAGAAAAAAAAAAATAAATTCATTTCTTGTCACTTAGTGACTTCCCCTTTGGTGACTGAAAATCTTTAATTCAGGCTTGGAAATCTCTATTCACTGGTATTATGCTTCTGGAAAGACCTATATTTTTCACTTGTTTCTGAGCGTGAGCATACCAGTGGGGTATTTGGATCACAATGTGAAAATTCCTTGATGTCTTTCCAGAATCAAGTTGCAAAGAATAGTCAAAAACATAATCAGTAGAGCTACATAGGGGAAGAGTTTCTGTGGTGTAATTCATGGGACTAGGGTGAAAACAGCCAACACTATAAAATTACTGAAAACCCACCAGAAAGTAACCTCTTTGATCCCTCTTCATCCGGATATGTACAATCTAGACAACTATAACCACCTACCTTCATTTTCCTAAAGCATTTGTTACCAAAACATTGAGGTACATGTTATAGTATTTATAAAAAATATTATGATACATGAAATAAATTTCAGAAATGCATCTCACTAGATAGGAGTCCAGATTACATAATCGTTTTAAATGAGTCTAGAAATACAGGAAAAGCCTCTGTTGGTGCATGGGGAATCACTTCATTCAGCAACACACAGAGCCCAGTTACCAGAGAAACCCCTGTTGACTCTTTTTGATGTTCATGCACAAAGGAAACTGAAAACCATTACCTGTAATTGTGGCTCATGAATTTTCTTGTAACTGTGGAATGCACAAAGCTCGACTGAGTTTTTCTAATGACTAAATCCAACATAGAGGTTCTCCAAAGCCTTCCCAGTGACTAAGCCTGCAGAAGCCTACTTGTCCACTAACTAGGATATCTCAGTAGTCATCCACCAAGCCAACACAAGTTTTTTCTTTAGTGAGCAGCATGGCGTTTAATTTCCAGCAGGATTCAGAAATGAATTTTTCCCTTCCCTATAACACCTGCAAAGACTGATCAAATGAATACTCTTAGAACAGAAAGCCAAGAGAGATTTCATACTGAGCACCGGGGAAAGGAAGAGGAAACGTGCTGTGTATTTCCATTCTTTCTTACTTAAAACCTGGTGTTTATATCTTCCATGCAGAGGATGAGAAACTGAGCTTCAAATCCTCCTATTGTTTGTTTAAAGCAGGAGTCTGCTTCTAGGAGCATGTGCTTGCACAGTTTGAGATAAAGTTCTTAAAATTTCTGCTATCAAAGCCTTCCTGCAGCCCTTTTCTTCTTAGGAGGTGAAACTTAAGCCCATCTCCTCAGGATTCCTTGCCAAGAGTTTAGATAATTGAGAGTACCAGCTTCTCTGGATTAATGCAATTATAGTGCTTGTCCATGCCCTAATCTTCTTGATAGAACAGGAGGGCACTTAGGGTTACGTGTGGTGAAGCTGTGCCTAGCTCTCTTACACACAGTCACTGAGATTGCTTTAGTCTTCCATCAGCAAAAATAAAAATTTGTGTCTCAAAAATTTTCACTTATATAACAACTTATAGTAGGAAATATGGAAAACTATTTCCAATATAAATTAGAAGTTGAATGGGAGTTAACAAAAAAAAACAACCTAAAACTGCTTAGGATGTAGTGGTGAACACACCTATTGATGTGTAAATTTTGTATCCTGATTGTGAGAATTGGGATACCTTCAACATGTGATCTCTTTGGAGCTGTCACACTTGCCTGATTCGCTTCTTCTCCTCTGTTTAGGGCAAGGCATCTTTTTCAATTGTTAAGAAATAGTCTAGCCTCTTTTTGTAACTCTTTGGGCTGAACAATATGAAGCACTTGAATGTCTTCAGTTGTTTTGTGTGTACCCAGTTGCTCTGCAAATCAAGTGCTGGCCCTAACTCCCAAAACTGTTCTGTTGATGCCTGTTATACTTGTTAACCAGCTGTAATTGTTATACCCTAGAAATAGGCTGGAGTCTAACAGAGAAAGGGCTCTCATCTTTTCTTGTCTGAAACCTGTAACACTGGCAAGGCTGTGAATTCTGTGGCCTAGCAAAGGTAGGCTGCCTAGGATAGACAGGAATTGTAGTGGTGGGTTTTTGTGATAAACATTTTCTACTAGAAACATTTGTGGGCTGCAAGGCATGCTAAAATCTGGTGATGGAGAATAACAGGTTTCTGGTTACTAGCCTTCCTGTCTGAATTCAAGCTGGAATGCTATAGATGAGAGATTGTCTCCTACTACCTATCACCTCACTGTCTCAAAGAAAATCTTTGAGTGAAGAAAAAGAAATAATAGCAGTCTTCATTGTTCTGGTCTCAGTATATCAAGGAAATAAGATTGTTGGGAATGTTGAAAGAGGAGATACTGTCAG
The DNA here is from genome assembly GCA_024611195.1 of Ceyx melanurus. Lineage (NCBI taxonomy): Eukaryota > Metazoa > Chordata > Aves > Coraciiformes > Alcedinidae > Ceyx > Ceyx melanurus. The sequence goes on along the minus strand of JANHGL010010605.1, from coordinate 126,373 downwards.
GGCAGGTCATACCATTAGCAACTAATTAACAGTAGAATATTGACAGTTCAGTAAGTGTAACTCCTGCATGACCCATACCTATCATCTTGCAAGGCTGCCTTTTGCAAGCAGAGTGAGCTAGAAGTTAATACTATACATAGGCAAGGAAAAGAAAAAAAATTACAAACAGGAAAATCCTCTTGAGTTTCCTTATGACTGCTCATTTTGAGTTTTTAGAAACATCTGAAAGAGTAACTCCTTTAGAGAAGAAAGTGTCTCAATTTGCACAGATACTGATTCTGCTATACAACTTACTTGGTACAGAAGGACTGACATCTTTGTGGACTGGTGCTTAGAAGTTAATTCTTTAAACTATCATAATAATAACAGAATGAGCATTGCTTCGATTTTCAGCATGGTGAGATATTTTGCATTAAAAAAAAAAAAAAATAGAAAAAGCAGGGAGAATATATGGCAACCTTTGAGGCTTTTTGCATGATAGTTGTTTTTCCTCACTAGTGGATTTTATTGTGTATTGGGCACACAGGTAGAAATTCAAGACCATAGGAAAGAATGTGAGTCTGGGCTCTCAAGCATTATTTATACACTTTGTACTTTGTCTGGTGCTCGTCACAAACACTGCATTATAATCTAAAACCTATTATGATCTTCTCAAATAATTAACGGTATCAGAGGAGGAATATTTTCCCTGTTTGGGTATATATTCCCTGCTAGAAAACAGATGTATGCATTGCACTATGAAGGAAAAGGAATACACCCCAACTGAAACTGTGAACAATGTTTGCTTGGGTTTATAATTGCAAGGTGGAACAGATGGTGACAACTTAGTTGAATGTGAACAGTCCATTGAAATAACCTAAATCGTCAAGCTATTCTTCTGTAGAAAGCAGTCTCTGCACCATTCGAACAAATTGAAAGTAGCCTTCACATTATTGAATCAGTTGGAATTGCCTTACATTGTGAGTTATGCTGGGCTTACAGGGCTTTGCAGAGTATAAACTGTTTCATTTTGGTAGTGTGAATGCTCCAAAGCTGGGGAAAAATTCTCACAAGTTAACAAAAAATCCATAACCATTCTACTTTCTGACTCATTTTGCTGTAGAAAAACTTCTGGGCAGATACCTAATGAGATTAACGGCATTAACAAAAATGTCATGTCTTCAGTTTTAAGCCCAAGGACAGACTGCTCTTATCAACAGGCTCCAGATCTGTAAGACAAGGCAGTAAGTAGCCCAGATCAAAACAACCTCCATCAAAAATATTGTTTTCTACTTTTGTTAATGTAATGTGTTTACATTCAGCATTTTAAAAGCAAGTGGCCAAATGTCTTTATGTAGGCATGGTGAGCAGAACGAAGAATAGCCTGTTTGGTTGTCGTGTGACAGATTAAACTTTCAGAGTCTCCATGCACTACTCCAGAAATGGGTACAGCACTGACTGCTCATAAAGGCCCCACGTCACAATCATGCCTCTGTACAAAGGACATAGACTCTACTGTACAAAGCAAGAAGAAAATTGCCCTTGCAGGGCCAGTGTACTTAATAAAAAATTCAATTGCATTAAGCAAAGAGATATCTGAGAGCCTTTAAAGACATTAAGGCTGTGGCTTAAATCCTACCCAGAAAAGGAAGGCTTTGAAATGTAAGGAGTTCCTGGGTGGTAATTTGCTGCTTATGTATTAAAGTAGCTGGCTTTGTGATAGACTTCCATGTTCATGGCCTTTTTCTGTGATTTTTAGTGAATGGAAGGTAATTTTTTTCTTTGTTCATGCTGTTATGACTCTCTGACCAGGGATACAAACACTTAATTTTTCTGTTATTTCACAGCAGTCATTTTAGTGCCTGGCTTGGATTCCTCTCCTGCATGCAATTAATGTTTAAGTGGCTCCCATCCCTCCTCAGAAATGAGAGAAGCCAGCATTACCCCTATACCCGCATGCCACAATACTTATCTGATATTTTGGTATCCCTTTCCTACCTGGCCATGAGCAGAGATTTGAAACAATTGATCCATTACTAAAAGTGAACGTCTCAACCGTGACATTACACATGGTTTTGAGAACAGGTCCTTTTGAGTATCTCCTTAGAAGTGACTCTACTGAGTATTTAACCAAGCAGCACTGGAAGCTTACTGCCAATTCTGGAGCTGTGAAGTAACTTCTATTTTCACCTGGAAATTGCATGTGAACAGAGGAAAGATCTCAAATATTTATTTTTTCTATCTTTAACTAGGAATTGCACATCTGCTTATTATATGTGGAACTGATAATTTATAGGATGGAAAGAGGAAATGAGCTGGAGATAGAAACCTGTTTTTTCAGTCTTAATCCATTTATAATCCAGAGCTTTTTCTTTCCTGTATTTCTATGGGAGTGATGTGTACTTGCAAAAGTACATGAAGCTTTAAAAATTAAGGTGGAAAACTTTTCCTAAATTACTGTTCAAAAAGAGTGAACAGGTACGTTGGCATATTCAGCTATTTTCTAGTGACAGAAAATTAATCCATTCTGAACAACTAGCAAAGATCTAACTTTACTGTTCTTTAAATAATGTATACCATATTCTTAAAGAACTGTAAGGACACCTATAAATTTTTCATGTGGTATTCATTTAGCCTATTAAATTGCAGTGAAGATGTATCACTTTGTGTATTTTTTTTAAAGAACATAATAAATATAATATTCTTCCTCTTGACACTTTTGACTCTGAGTTAAATGGAAACAGGAGCAAGCCCTGGATAAGTAGTCATTTGTTTAATACTGTGTGCTTAGAAAAGGGTGAAATTTCTTCCACTGTTGGCATTCATAGTTGATCATGAAGGCTATGTGTTAACAACTCTTGTCTGAGCCTAAAGAGATATAAAAGATAATGTTCCTATATTTTGCATATAGAATATGTGTGTGTGGTTTTAAGTGTAAATAAAATTATCTTCAGGCTCTTTCTTTTATCTTGCACGCAAAAATGACTGTGTTGCTTGACTGATAAAGTAGAATGCTCTTTTAAAATTCACATGCAATGATTTTGATAAGGATATCTCTCAAGAATAAATGTACCTCTTTCGCCATTGGATTTAATAAACACAGAGAAAATATCACTTTGCTAGCCTGTAGCACATTCTAAGTCTGCATAAAGAAAAGGAAGCTTAACTTACCATAATTGAAGTTTCTTGACTGAAAATAAAAGCCAAAAAAATACTGTGAAATGCAACACAAGGGCTTGTTTGGAGAACTTTCTTTTAGAAGGAAACTACTGATTAGGACGATTTGTTGTAAATGCCTTTTTGTCACTTGAAGACCTCTTCTGTAGATATTTCTGATACAGATTCCACAGAAAACCCACCAGGTTGTGTTTTTTGAAGAAATCTGGGCACTAGAAACAAGACATGCTTTTGGGCACCTTTTTGTTTTGGTGCTGTTACACAGCTCTGCGTGTAACAAGAAGGGAAGAATATTAACATGAATGAGAACAGAGAACAGAAATGCAATAAAAATGGAAATTAAATAAAAACAAGATTAGATCTATTTAATAAATGCAAAACCTGAGTCCCTTCAATCCCGGGAGCCAAAGTAAGGCTAGAGAAAGGCAAGTCCTTCAATTATTCATGGATACACATCAGCAGCAAGCAATTATTGCCTTTGGTTATAAGGATTCAGTTGGCATTGAGCACTTAAACCAGATGTCTTTTTCAAAAATGAATCTATATAACTTTGACAAGACATTAGCACCTGTCCCCAGTTATCTCCTTATTGTATCCAGGCTGTCATCCAGGAGAACTTCTGTATTATATTTGTGAACAAAATAAAATATAGAGAGTTACAGTTGTGTTTATGTAGAATAATGGTCCCTATACACATATATCTCCTCTATGCTATGGTTAATCATAATTTCATTGCAACGAGATTCAACAAGGCATCAGTTTAGCAGAAAACTTCATTTGTCTATCCCTACTGTGGATTTTTGATTTAATCTTCTACTCTCTTATAAACAGGATAATTTGTAAAGAGGCCGATGATTCAGACTTCTCAGAAGGACATATAAGTATCTTAAAATTGCTACAAAGAGTATTCCATAAATACATGAAGGGAAAGACAAACAAAAACCCTCTTTGCTTATTGAGAGTGATAACAAAAGAAATTAGGTTCAGTTAGTAATTTAAATTCTCCACTATGTTTCTCTTTCCAGTGTATTCGCAGGAGATTTGCATTTCTCCCTATCTCAGAGTAGCTTATCTGTCTCTCTAAGCTTTTGTTTTCACCCTCTGTTTTCTTATATCCAATTTTAGTGTGCTCTGACACTCCTTTTCAAATAAAAATGTAAAACATTGGATTAATGAATTAGATTAAGTGTTCAGTTTACTATCTATTCCTGTCTGTTCTGAGTTTAAAACTTTATTGGAAATGCAAAATTAAATAGAGATCTTGATGAAGTTAATACAGATTCATCCTTCTTTTTTTCCAGAAGCTGCTCTGTGAAATCCAGCAGGACACGTCTGCCATGTGATATGAGCAAGGGATGCCAGAGGTCTCATTTAAGACTGCAGTGATGACAGGTGTGCCCTTTCCTGTAACTTAACTTCCCAAACTTTGTAGACAAACATGCAAATGCCAACTTACTACATCAGTGTGACCTGGGGTCATATGTAGAATAACAAATCAACCTTGTTTTTGAGACTTACAGGATGGAGCTTAAGCTAATACAAACTCTCATGGCTACAGTGACAGTTACTGGTACTTGTTAGTAATGAAGGCTCATCAGTGGAAGGGTTGAAGGAGTTTATATTGTGTTGCATACGTTTTATTGCCTCAAGAAACAAACATCACTCAATTTGGCTTTCTTTGCCATTTCCAAGCCAGACCACTTCCAGATGACAGAACAGTACATTTTATAATGTATTCTAATCTGGGGCATTAGGACCCAAAGCTAGTTGCCACTATTTTGTCTTCTGTTCCTTCAATGCTACTGAAATAGTAAAAGTAGCATGTGAAGCTTAAGTTATTGCTTTGTAGGATAGCAGAATACACCTCTCACAGTTAAAAGGATTGCATATTTTCAGACATGTAAGGTTTACCTGTCTCATCCAAAAGGTTATAGACAAGTTCTAAAGATTGTACTTATGAAATGATTGAAAAATCAATCTTAGCTTGATAGATAGATCATTTGGTATAAGTGATTTTTCTTTTACTCACGCTTAGGGCCATGAAGAACACAGTAGCAGCCATCCAAAACAGGTATCTAAGCACCTTCAGAGCATTTGATGGGTTGCATCATGCTGAATGAAATGGAAAATTGATACTGCTAAACTAGAGGTCTGTAATTCTGCCTAAAGTTTTAAGCCAAGGATACAGTGTTTACATTGACTAATGAAAAGGGTGACAGGTCACAAATAGCTTGTACTGTCAAGCTTATTCATGTCAAGGGTGTCAGTTAAGTGACACCCAAAATAGGCCAGGTTTGTCAGAGGAATGTTATTTCTGGTTCTCATGTAATTCTTAAGGACTTTTTCAATGGAATTTTAATTAATACCCCTGGTAAACAAAAGGCCTGGCAAAGGTCATTTGAAATATTTACCTCTATTAACAACTGTATTGCAAGGAATGCACATTCAATATATTCTGCGTGAACTATTTCAGAAAAAAATGTCATTTTGTCTTTGGAATAGACTGCTGCCTCGTTAAGGTTGGCAAAAAGGGAAGGCTTGGATCTTCTGGAACCTGAAGCAAAACAATGCATTATTTTCCCCTCTAGTCTAAAATAGCAGATCTTTAAACCTTAGGAAAATTCAACCTACTGTATTAACAAGGATATTCCTGGAATTTGATTAGTAAACTCTATGAAAGACAAAACAAAACAAAAATCAATGAAACAATCAAAACCAAACAATGATTTAAGACCAGTTCAATAAATTATATAGATCAAAACTTATTCCAAGTAGTAACATTCTAAAAATCTAATTTAGGAAACTGTTGAGTTGCGAGAGGTTTTGCCACAGTAATAGTTATGTCAGAATCCCACAGCACTGGTGACTGTGACCCTAAATGAAACTCAAAATGTTAAAATCTGGCTACCTGATAAAAAGGTGTAGTTAATACGTCTAGAGTCCCACTTCTTGGAGATTGCAAATCTACTAGAACAAATTCAAATCTGGGGGTGCAGTAGGAAGTCTTATATGTGCAGATAGCCGTTGTCACACCCTAGAGCCCATATTCTGCCTCAGGCCATTATTTGTTACCTTGACGAGAATCAGCACAAAGATGGCTCCTCCTGTAGAGACTCCCCAAGTACATCTTCTCTGCTTGTTTCTACCTCTGACAGAACAAAGGTAAAACCAATTTATTTACTTTCTTTTGGAACATATCCTTTCAAACAATACCTGGGCATCCAAGAAAGCAACACTTGACATCTGAAATATAGATCTTGGGGGGGGGGGGGGGGGCGGGGAGGGGGGAAATGCAGCCAATTAAATCCTGCTCAAGCAAGAAATACTGCTTTTGTCTTAGTGAACATCTTTATAATTCAGATATGCTGCTGCAGCACTCAGCCATGCCAAACATCTATTCAAAGGGAATTCCTTTTGATTTTCCTTTTATTCCATACCTCATACAATGTTCCAAGGCAGCAATTATTATCTAAATGATTATTCAGCTGGATAGTCCCACCATTATCTTAATTGTTCATCCAACCTTGCTGCAAACCTTGCAACCACCACTGCCTATTTCAAAACTCCATCTTCAGCTACTGTGTGGAAATAAAAAGCTTTAACCTTGGGGTAGAAACAGTGAAGGGAAAAAAAATCATTATAGATTTAAAGGTTATTTGAAAGAGTGGAGAGAAGATGGAGGAGCAAATGATGTGGTTATTAATAAACATATTCAATCAAGTTTAACACTGAATAAACAGATACTATAAGATGTGGATACATATGTATATTATCAAGCTAAATGTTTATAATATTTTAGCTGAAATCTTCCCTAACTTTTGTAGGAAAAGATATTTAGAGAGAAAGAAGGCACCTTTGCATCTTGCTCAGATCACAGGCTGGATGAAACTGAGCCAGTGGGACTACAGCTGAGGCCCCTTGGCTATAATGCTCACTCAAGTCTGGTGTTGAAATCAGTGTGAACTGTTTACAAAAATAACTGCAGATTACAGAACAATATTTTGCTTACATGATTCTCTTTCTCTTGCCCAGTTTGTTTCAGTAATTTATCCAACTGAAAGATTCTGTGGTAAGTAGTTTTCTTTCACTGAAATATGTGCAGAAAAATAAACAAATAAACAAAACACCCCACATTAATTTAGTGATTTACTCATTTGTTCTAGGCACTCACTTGAGACAGAGGATTTCAGAGATATACCAGAGCCTCTACCTAGATCAGCTGCTCCATCAGATTTTCGCTGCAAAACCTAGGTGTAGTTCACTTGCACATTTGTTGCTGACCAGCATTGCTCTCTGTTGGTGCAAAGTCCAGTGCTTGATAACATGCTGAACAGTGGTGGTGTGCATGCACAGGGCCTGGGCACACTGTGCTCTGTGCCTGCATTGCTGTCTGAGTTCTGACAGGAAGAAAGGGAGTAGTGCAGGTAATGTGTTATGCACCTCAGCACCACAGGAAAACACTAATCCAGAGACAATTTGCTCATCACTGGAGGAAGATTGCCTCTGCCATGGTGTGATCTCATTTCTTCTCTCCCCTTCCCAGCTCATTCCTTATTTTCTGAACAACTCCATAGAAAACAATGACTGCAAAGAGGGCAGCATCTATGCATAACGTTTTGTCATTTTCTCTAATTTTCTGTCTCTACTTTTCTAATCACTGTCAATGCTGTCGTCAAGTCTCAATTGCTCTATTTTTTATCTAAGTCTACACAAGCTATTTCTATGGTAGTCTTCTGTTCATTTTCCCATTATTTCTTAGCTAAGACTTTCCAATTATTTTGTCTTTAGTTAAAAGTCTTTGCTGCTTCAAATTCACCCTGGGCAACTTCATTATTTTCCTTTCCAGCTATCTATCCTGTCTCAATTACAGGTCTTTTTTTTTTTTTTTTTTTTCTTTCTTATGCTACTAAAGTAGTGATAGTCCAGTCCAGTTTCCTGATACAGTGCTAATGCATTTGACTCACAGGGTTGGTTTTTTTTTAATTGCTCATGTATTTCAATTTAATTTGTGAAATTCCATTTGTATTTTAAATGTGGTGAAGTGGAAATGCGCTGATCTTTTAAATGAGTGGAGGACACGAATACAGGCATCACTGTCACCTTGCTAACTTTGACCTCACTTTTCATGCTGACAGCTATCTACTGTAAAAAGGGATCAATACAAATGGATGATTTTTATTGATATATGTGCCTAGTTAGTGGCATTTCTAAGGTACTTGACACCACTGAGTCAAAGAGTTGACTCTGAGGTAAGAATATTGTACCTCATTATAGTAAGAATACTGAGAACACCTATTTTATAGGTGCTTATTTCTCATATTATTTTGTAATTTTTTTACATTTGCAATGTATAAGTTATTATTAGATGCACACCTTAACCAAAATAACAGCTCAGATAGATATTTTGGAGACACTTTGCTCTGAACCTGAAAACAACATTTTGCATTATATATTTGCCTCACTGATTAATTAAACCTGAAGTTCAGGCATAGTCTCCTTGAAATTGAAAGATTTTTCTTTTAATCTGGAGGCAGAATTGTAACTTTTCACATTCCCTTGTCGTTTCCATTATGAGGTGTGCTATGCTACAGAGAGGTGAATTATACTGATTCATGTTCCTTGGTCTGTGTGATGCATCATAATAAAATTCTTATTGTTTCTGTAGGAGCTATTTATGGCAGTTAATAAGAGCAAAGCATGGCATCTTTGTGGAAGGAAAGACAGTCTGTGTTTCCTTGAGTTCCGAAGCCTTCCCGTGAAAAGGAAGACAGAGACATGTCAGTCATGGAGGATACAGCTCCTATGGATAGGTATGACTCCCATACGCAGACATGATTTCTAAACTACCTGGGGGGGGCTCAAACAGTTGGAAGTCTATATGAAATAAATACTTAAAACATTAGGGTTTTTTATTTAGAAATTCAGAGTTTTCCTAAAAATGATGCTAAAACCTAATGCAAGGGCTGTACATCTTGTCATATAAATTATACTTGTTTTTTTCAGCCTTTAGAAGGATATATCACCAATACTATACTATAAATACTATGCTATAATAGCATGAAGTTGCTGCAGGTGACTGGCCTCTTTAGTTTGCTTGAAAGATCCTTTTCAGAACAAATGGTGTTCAGAAAGCAGCCTTATCCCATGGTGAAAGGAAAAACAAATTAAGGGAAAAGAACTGCATTTGGTCCATATGACCCTGTTGTGTTGACAAATGCCTGAAGCAGGAGAAGTATGGCCTTCAGCTTTCCTTGATGACTCCAGCAGGTCTGACAATGCCCATTCCTCTCTGTCAGAAGTTTCATAGCCTGTTTTCAAAGGGCAAGAACTGTGCTGCCAGTAAATCCACAAAGGGGACCTTTATTTCAAGCTGTTAGAGGTTTGGATTATCTACTGAAAACACAAATAGGTGTATATGCCTCAGTGGTGCACGCTGTTTGGAGCTTTTATCACCAGCACTGCTGCTATGTGGTATGTGTCTATTTGCAGATAATTAGAGAACATCAACCAATCTGGTAATTAAATTCCAACGGGGTGTGAATCAGAATACAGTCTTACCTGCCTCGTGCATTGTTTCCTCCACAGAAGCTCTCTGTGAAATGGTACATGCCAGGAGTCTGCAAAATTTCTGTGGTGTAAAACTTTCTGAGCTGATTACCTTGTTATTAGTTATTTAGTGCATCTTGCAGGGTCTTTTGTAGCTTAATAAAATAAATGCTTTGCTAGCATGTTTCATAGTAGCATAGGTTTTATGTTTCCTACAAGCCACTGCTATTAATTTACATTGGGAAACAATTTTGCTTCACAAATATATGATAATAGAAAGTCATTGCTCAAAGTCACTGCATCCTGAGTAGTCATATTAAGAATTGTCTAATAGTGAGCTCTATGGGAAAAAAAAGGAATTTGTTTTAAGTATTATTATCCTTTTGGTGCAAGTGACAAATGAAAGAATGGTATGTTTTGATTAAGTATAGAAACTGGTGATAGGCAGACATCCTTGATGAATACGTTCAGTCACGAGAATGTGCTGTTGTAAATGTGAGTGGGATACAAAAGCAGCACTCTGCTCATGACTGCAACCCACTTCTGCAGCCAGAACACCAACCCTCAGGATGGTTCTACATTCTCTTCTGAGTGTTTATAGATAGATAGATAGATAGATAGATAGATAGATAGATAGATAGATAGATAGATAGATAGATAGATAGATGCAGACACATATATGCATATATCTCAGTGCTCAGAGTCTTCTGAACACATAAAAGCTTTTCCTTCCAACAGTCTTTCCGTCGCTGATTCCCTTCCTGAGGTAATTCTGTCTCTCTGGTTTTCACTGCAAACCAGTTTCAAGAAGGTTTAGCTAAAAATCTGCCAAAATTGCTCTCTTTTTATTTTCAATGGCCAACAGAAGATAACTAGCTCATACTAACATAATCTCTTACTGAGGAACTTGGAATAGAGAGTTGAAGACTGTGTTGTTACTCATATCTGAGGGAGTTTATATTTGAATAATGCCAATTAAAAGTGCCCTTAGAAATTGCCGAAATAGGAATAACTTCTGAGGCCTGTGTTGCATTCTAATTATAGCTTGCTCAGAACTTGTAGTCCCACAGCACCTAGCACTAGCAGAAGTTAGAAATGGCATGCACTTCTTAGATTACTTTCACTGAATATTTTTTCTGCCTTGCATTGAATTTCTAGTGGTTCCATAAGTTTGACTCCTCCATCAATAGGCTGCCAGCATTTCCACTAGAAGTCAGTTCTGTGCACTTATATATTTTTTTGTTAGAAAGGTTTTCTGCTCCGAAACCAATGCTTCACTGGTTTCTGATGTCATTCAGTTGTTTCTAATCTCTTTTTGATGTCTGTATTTTTAACTGTTGATACTTCATTTAGACCTTACTTAGTCACATTGATTCTGTTGTTTAGCACTTCATAATTTAATAATTCCTGGGTCCCAACCAGTTTTTATGATCTTTTAATAAATGCCAAAGGGTCAGTAGTGGTTTTATTGATGGAGAAGTGGCAGAAAAGAAGAACTATTTATTTATTTGGGTTGGAGACACCATGGTGTGACTGAATTTTCTACATCCAAAAATATTCTTGATAAATTTGAAAGGCATCTAACTCCCATAAGAAAACTGTTCCAAAATCAGATCACAGCAGGAGATGTGTGTTGTCTATGTTACTGGAGTTATCATCATCAATTCTAATCCTTTGGGATCTTTTTGCCTTTTTGGGGTATTCTGAGACCATGGTGAGGCCAGAGCAAGGAAGGGAATCAGTTCTATCAGCTCTCCTGCAGTTCTTTCTGATGCAGCTGATGGTACTTGCTCAATAGGAGAAAAATCTTTGAATATTTCCACTTCAGTCAACCAATAGATTTAAATAAGAGAGTTGCACTGTGCTTCAGTGATTCCTCTTCTTTCACAAGTCTAAGTTGCTATAACTTTGCTTCAGTTATTTTTCTTCCTTTTTCAAGTCTAAGTGGCTATAACTTCCCTTAAAAGCAATCTTCTGAATTTGTTTTCCAATGTGTCTTCCACCTCTGCTTATTCCCAGGCTTCTTCCTTCAGCCTTGCAACTTCCACAGGTTTTGTCTGAGGAACTTGTTTTAGACCCCAGCTCCTACAAGCCAAAATATCAACAAAGGCCAGAGTCCCGAAGGAGCATCTAGGATCACATTTACATAAATACTACATTTCTGAAAGAAGTAACATCTATAACCAGCATGTAGAGCTCACATCATCTGCTTGGCTCTAGCTATTGAATAAACATAAATCAGAAGGGGATATGTTATATTTAGGGTGATTTACCAAGAGTAGATTTGGACTAGAGAGGAGAAAGAAATTTTCAGCAATGAGAGTGGTAAAACACACAGGAACAAGTTGCTGGAGAGGTGGTAGATGCCTCATCCCTGGAAACATTCCAGGTGAGGTTGGATGGCACTCTGAGCAACCTGATCTAGTTGAAGATGATCACTGCAGGGTGGTTGGAATAGACGATTTTTAAAGGTCTTTTCCCACCCAAAGCATTCTATGATTCTGTGTCTTCTCATTTCATTTCCAGCTTGTGTAGGTGTCCATCTGTCCAGATATGGACAGAGCAGTGCTGCTAAGCTCCAGAAGGCAAAGGACTATTTTATTGCATGGTGTTAGTGAGTCAATGAGACAATTCAAAGTGACATGTACTTGGATATTTGTTATTCAAGCAACAAGTAACTGCTGCTTCTGGAAAGGGTTCTGCAACTGCAGTGTATCAGGTGTTCTGCACACATACAAGTACATGCAGCCTTCATCTGGTTTAAGGCGTGTGAAGGTAGCATAAGTGCCTAGATTTACAGCAATATTCCCACGTGACAGGTAGGTTGGTGGGAGCTGGACATGACTTCTGATGTCTTGCTGATCAAGTAAGTGTTCCATTTCAGTTCCATTGCTTTTTTTCTTTCAGAAGTACATGGTTCTCCTGCATGTTTTATTACATCTAGTTCTAGCAAAACAAAACAAAACAATCCCAAAAAAACCCAAAACCAATCCAAACATATTAATAAGATGTCAGAGAAAAACAGAACATTATAATTTAAGGATACATTATAAAGTTGCTGGAGGGTAAAAAGGCCATGAAAGTTATTAAGTATGGTGTTAATGTCTATTTAAAATGGTAATGAAATGCAATCTGCTCTGTAACTAAACTATTAAATAAGGGCCCAAACAACATTTGTGATCAAACCATCACCACGGGTATTATGTAGCTTGCCCAGAGTTTACCTGAGGAGCTGGTGTTCTGCTTTCCTGCATATCACATTCTGAGGAAGTTTCTATCAGACTTTCACAAACACCATCTGATGCTCTGACCACTGGTTTTGTTGGAGTCATACCAGAATACATATTTTCAGACAGGACAACTCTATTAAACACAGAGTGGGGACAAAAATTGCACCTGGAAGATGATGGTGTGTTATAAAATGGCCATGTCCTGCTTTCAGCAGTGTTGGTATGTTTTGCCATTGATTTGAAGGAAGCAGGATCTGGCCTGTGGTACATTTTGTTGCAGGAAATGGCAAAGGACACTACAGTTTGTAGCTTTTATTTTTGCCAGTTTGTGTTTTCATCCTCCTTTTGCCTTCTCCCTTTAGTACCCATCCATTACTTGGTTTACTTAAAATGCACAGATATTGGTGCCATGCCCAGGGAAAATGGAACAAAACCAACCCTGCTCAGACCTGAACAGGCAACTGGTGGCCTGTAGAGAAGCCTGAGAGGAACTGATTTACACAGAGCAGGCAGGTTAATGAAATCAAGAAACTGATTTCATTGGCAAAAGGACAGTGAAGAGCTACTGGCAGCTGCAGCAAGCTCAGCTGCTGCTAAATAAAAAGACATAATTAGTATTTCCCCTCACACATGTCCATGTGAAGCACTAAACCCTACGTTAATTTATAAAAACAATAGTCTCTGCTGAGTGTTATGCAAAGACATAAAGCAGACTTAGGGCTGGGGACAGTGTTGAACACATGATTACAGAAACCCCAATTTATTCCATTTCAGACATCACAGACATGTTCACTGTCCCGCCAGCTGCTCCCATCCATCATTTTTATTAGTTCTTCCCTTCTACTCATCCAACACTATTTTAACCTTGCATGTGTATTTTCAACTGCATTGTGAGGTGAAAGCAAATGCCTATCTATATATTCTCCTAAAATATTGAGAGCAGGTGGGAATTAGTATGAATAATGTTAGGAAGGATTTTTCCCAACTGCCTAACTCCTTAACCATGCTCTGTTTAACAAACTATGGCTTTCTCAACTAAATCATCTACTGGGCAAATAAGAATACAAATACTCATACAGGTGTCATAGATATTTTTATTCTAAAGAGATGAAATTGTGGCAGATATTTACAATGTGTGTATTTTCACAGGTCTTGAAAAATTCAAATGTACTTTCATCATTGTAGGAGCCTATCCAAAGCCAACAGAAAATTAGGAGCATTACAGACGACTGATATTTTCCTTTGAGTACAAGTTTTCCTGTATGCAACCCCAAGATCATATAAATCTGCAATAGAAGCTGCCATTACAGCTCAGAGACACATGATTTTTTTGCTAGATCTTCTCTGTAGCACAGAATTCAAAACACATTTTACAACCCAAAATGAAAACCAAACCCTGCTGTGTGGAGACCTCCTTGTTTTTAGCTGAGTTTTAGTAGATATGTTGGCGATGACTTAATTCCAATGAAACTGTATGTCAGGACAGGGATGCAGAGCCAAAAGAGCTCCTCTTTTAGTGCCTCAAGGGACCAACAGCTGCAGCAATGAGAATAAAGGTTTGTTTGAAGGATAAAATCGTTTAATCAGTTTGGAAACATTTTTCAGGAACCTAAAACTCAGAATTCAGGGAGCAAAAGTAATGTATGTAGGGGTTTTTTGTGTTTCTTTTTTTTGTGTGTGTTTTTTTTTTAATCAATCAAAATATGCTGAGGCTGACTTGTATTTTTGAAGAGATGAGTAAGTTGCCAATACTGAGTCAGCTCAGTACTGCGACCAAGACACCAGCTATGATTCTTCCTGCTTCAATTAGCCACAGCATGTTCATTAGCATCAACAGAGACACAGCTCAGCTTTCAGCCTACAAACTGTAATTCCCATGAGGAACTGCTTTCTGCCTAAGCTAGATTAGTGCTGAACTAATTAATTGTAGGTGGTAAATAACTAATAAGTAATGCAATGATTTGTATCACACTTAAAACTACAGCAATCCTATCACTGACTGATGGTTATATTGGTCAGGTCAGAGTATAAACCAATTCAGTAATTCTGGATTTGGTGTCTTCCTCAGTCATTGGGAAAACTTGATGATTTAGATAGTGATACCCACCCACCCACAGTCCTTTCTATGAGCCCTACTGCACAAAGGCAGTGGCTGTCGTCCCAGTTAGAACCCAGTAGCTCAGAGAAACGGGGTCTTACCACTCATCCAACCAATAAATCCTACCTTCTACTTGCTCCCTAGTTTATTCAGAACTTCCTCCTTTCTGCACTGCTCACCAGCTTCCTACCCTGAAATCCAAGCTCTTCAAACTCCTCTTCTGCTTTGGGACAGCACATTACCTGTGGTGGGAACAGGACCACATACTGAGACTGCACTAGAGGACATTAGCTCTGCAACCCTTCAGAGGTGAAGAAAACAGCCCCTCCAAAAGAGGGAGCCAACTGCTGGTGTCGGGCTGATAGCATTGCAATGCTTAAATAACAGCAGAATATGCAACCATGTGCCCAAGGGAACAGAGCTGCTTTAAAGAAGGAAAGGAGGAGATGAATAGGTGAGACAGTCTCTCATTAGCAGACATGACTTCACCTATAGGCCTTCCTCTTCCCTCACAGCAATGACACAGGCTTTCTTTCACAGCAGTTCATGCATTTCAAAGGGCCAACAGCATAAAAGGAATCTAAAAATAGGTTAAAGCCTGAAACCAAAGAGCAGCTGTTTCATTAGCAACAAGAGAAGCAGAAGGGGAAAGAACTGTAGGACAGAGCTCACTAAGTGTGCCAAATTACTACTATTTCATGCATTTTATGCTATCTTACAGAAATTATTCTCATAACTGGACACATTTCAGACGTGCAGCAACCAATATAGCAAGAACCTGCAGTGCGTCCTCTTCTCTCCTTATGGTGAGGAAGATTTCTGGGAGTTGGGGTCCTGAGACATGGACACGTATCAGCACTCCATCATAAGACATCCTACAAGTGCTTGGGTGAAGCAAGAGGTCACCTGTTTTCTGGTGGAAAACAGACAGAGTCTGCTGGGTGTTGAAACAGCTGGACACACACTTTGAACTCAGGTTTATGAAGTATCAGTTGCAAGGTAGATTCTTTGCATCCTACACATCTTGGACAGTAGAGAAAAAAACCACTTTCCATGCAGACCAATGTTTACCCTCTATCTAAAGATTTGCAACTCATCAAAGTTCTGATCTCAACCTGTATGGCTTAAGTTCTTCAGATATCTTGGAATGTTGACTCAAAAACTGAATGCAAATGGTGACCAGAACAAAGCAGGATTCAGCATACTCTGGTCCAGCCAGGATTCACTGTGTTAGCTGGGAAGAGAGCAAGTGAAAACCCATTCGATGTGTGTATGAGTACACAGATATTCCATTTTAGAGCAGATATTGGATTCAGTAAGACAGACTTCAGGGATGACAGCTCTCAGAGCTCATGATTATACTATCATTAGACAGCTGCTATGGACACACAGGCCAGGAATGAGATTAAAAAAAGAATATCAAGCAGAGTTTTAGGCCACTGACAACTATGAAGGAGGGGAATGAAGAGAAACACCAACATTCAGGCAACAAGCAAGGCTTGGAAATGAGAAATTCAATCCTAGTTCTATTAGGCACACAAATTTATCAAGAATGTTTCATTCCTCTCTCTCCCTATAACCCACCTCTAGGGCGAGCTCACCCTGACGTGATCATAACTGCAACCACCACTGCACTGTTTGGCCAAAAGATTCAGTGATGGGCAAGGCATGGTATGGGCAGCCAGCACTTCCCTCCAAGGTTCATGGCCAGCAGTGTCAAGGAGCTTATGCAGTTCCCAGTGTAGTCAAAAACTTAAAGATATGCTAGGTATCAATTCTGCCCACATAGAAAACACATAGTCCCACATCAGCTTCAGAAAAATGATGGAAGATGCCCTTACTTGTATTAATAGTCAGTAAGACATTCTTAGGATACGCTGAGTTTTATCAGCTCATGCTCTGGATTGCCTAGCCCAAATCCTTTCCCTCAGGCATGGAATGCATGATATTCTTGCTGTGTATTAAGATTTGTATGTTGGGTTAGTATGAGCAGTTAGCTTTCTTTCCCAGCATTCCTAGACAAGTGGCTGTGAGGAAACATATACAGAGGTTAACTATCTGCCTTCCTGCCTGCATTTCCCTACTCATAGTCTTTGGATCATTCCTATCACCAAAGACACACCTGCAGAACATCTCCTAGCATGGTGCTGAACTCACCACAGTAAATCCAGACCCTGGCCAGCAGTCCTCTGCTAACATGCAGGAGTGAAGGAAAACCACTCCCTGTTTATGCTTCCAAGGAAACCATGGGCATGATAACAGATAGTTCTGCTTAAAAAAGCACCTGTTTGTATATATACTTAACACAAAGAATCTAGACAAAATTACTTGGGAGTTACTGATAATTTACCATTGCAAAAATTGGGTGACTATCCCAATGAGTGCATAGGCTTGGTGATTAGCTCTACAAATACCATCATTAAACTTTAAACTAATATAAAGAAAACGTGCAACTGAGCATGCTAATAATAGCACCAGACAGATTCTTATACTAAATGTCTCCATAAAGATGTTCTTTATAACATCTTCGGTGCAACTGGGACCTTGCATAATGAAATTTGATTTCACTTTCTTACAACTCTAAGCATAACTGGAGATTTCTAATTAGTTACAATTATTCTTTTCAGAAATGTGTTCTGTTTAGTATAATCTTGTATTCATCCAGTCAAATGCCATATGTATTTATTATTATTATCTCCCACTGATAGCTTTTTAACTGAGGCATTTTCACTGAGATAAATAACTACATGCCTCCTAACCACAACTCTTTGTGTGGAGTATGCTTTGGGTGGTAAAATAATTTACTAAGTGAAAAATAGCAGTTTATGGAGATAATTTTCCATTCTACTACTTTAAGCAGAGATAAAAATTCAGGCTGGTTATCTTCTAAATCTAACATTTCCACACCCCACCCCTCTGAAAACTGCTAATAACGTGGCCTCGAGAACTTCTCATGAATTAAACTTGCTCTCCTAATTGTGTTTCCCTTCTGCTACAGAAGACAGCAGACACATAGGCTACATTTTTTTTTCCCCATGTCTACAATGTTTGGCTGGCTGGTATGCCCATGGGCACTTCTTGTGCCACTCAGTGGAGATGCAAGTATAGCAAGGCCAATAACATTTCATGCTCAAGAAGCCCACTCTGGTACCAGCAAAAGATGTATATTGGCCTCTGTTAGAGCAATGCTTGGCAGTGTCCCCAAACACAACCCCCACCCATGTGCTACCTGTGCTCCTTAAGTCATGTGGGGCTAACCAGGCAAAAAATAGCTTTGTTTGCTGCAGAACCGTGCCCTGAGTTGATAAAGGTCCAATGTGGTGTCTCACAGAGTTCGCTCAGAGTTCACAGAGGTTGAATACCAGCTAAACTGGAAATAGACAAAAAATAATAAATTAAAGAACAAAACACCAGAATTTATTTACTTCCCAAGAAATTACTGAACCTTGTTACCTCATAGGTTGCAAAATAAGTAACATCTTTCCCTTTTAAAACTGGGGGAATTACAGCAAGTGAAATTAACTTTCTGCTTGTCTTCCCTCTAATTCACTACAGGTACCAAACTGGTGAAATACAGAAAAGAAATGGCAAGACAAACCTATACCAAAATGAAAACTTAACAAAGGAGTTGGAGCAGCTCAGGAAGTAGTGCATAACTTTACATATTATGTAAGTTATTTTGTCATAGAAATGCTTACCGTTCTTCAGTGTTTTATATTCACAGATGTAGGACACAGTATGCCTTTGGAGGTGATTCTATCACACATGAGGCTTTGAAAAGATCTACCAGCAAGTTAAAAGTAATTGAATTTAGAAAAGCATTTGTATTTACCAAATATACTGCAGGGTCTCAATCCTTTCTAGGTCAATGCTGTATCCAACTTAGTTTGCAGTTTTCTCAACACCAAGCATTCAGAAATCCTACATATAACATCAACATCATGTTACTTAAATAAATAATAAGCTGGGTTGGTTTATTTTAAAAAAGATTTTTTATATATACAGGTTGTTTATTCTCTCTGCTTTCCACATTTGTTTGTTCTGGACAGGAACAGTAGATATTTACTTGGAGGGTAGGTTCAACTTCAAAAAAAGATCAAGTTTTAGGTTACTGTATTTCAGTTGTGACATGAAGAAGCATACCAAGCCCTAGGATTTTTAGGTTAATTTTAGGTTTAGCATGCATGCCCTAGCATTTTTACATTAATTATGCAATCACAACAACTGACAATAATTTGAAAATTACCAATTAAATTGTTTTTTATAGGCTTAGTCTGAGACTTGGTGTCTTTTGTCAATAAATACACTAGACAAAATTCTAGTCTAGTATTAACAGTGCAAAAGCTAGAATATTGAAATTTAATGTCTACTGTGATACTTCCAGATACATGCACTCGAAAGACAAATGGTAACAAAAATTAAAGGTTTATGGAATATAGCAGAATGGAGCCCCCAGTTTTTAATATGCCAACACAGAATATGACAGATTAAATAAAAGGTCTTACGTTCAGCATATACAGCTCTCTATTCTAGGTCACTGAGAGTAACCCTTCATTGTAAAGCAATAATGAGCTTTACAGTTTCATTAAAATATTACCTCTTCTTTTGTGCATTAAGGATGATTTCTTATCTGGTTCTTCTTTAGCTGTTTGTATTTGGCACAGCTATTTCATTATTGATGTAAAGAAGTAATTCAAAATTTAATGATTAATTTTCATGTAAATCTTTCTTGCCTAAATAATTGATGGGAAAGACAAGCATAGGCATTTGGAGTCAGCGATTGTTATTCCTTCTGCCTTTGTAGTAGTATTCTCTGTGAAGCCCCATAGAGAACACACCTTTTGGGGGAGATAGTTTGAATTCCCCAGCCTTGTATCATTCCAGATGGGGAATTATCTGAATACAAATCTCTGCTCTGTCCTCCAAAATCTATATATTCATTCTGCCTCCCATATGGTTAAGTACCTGATTTTGCATAAAGTCCTCAATCTTCTGTATCATGAGGAGCCTGGAAAGCCACAGACAGCTGATCCTGCAGCTGGCCTGTTTGTCCAAATGCCTATCTAAAAATGCTCAAATTTAGTAATCTAGGCAAAAGGCCAGGCAGTAAAATGCTATTGCCCCACAACATCATCTGAGATTAACAGTCAGGATTATGTTCTGCTCCTTTACAAGGATCTTCCTCTGCTGGGTTCATGGGCATTGTTTCTGGAGACCCCAAGCTACTACCATAGAAAGCTAGTCTGTCTAACTTCCTCCAACTCTGCTTTTCATTATTCAGTAAAATTCATATTTATATATATGGCGCAAGTCTGTAAATAAATCCCTGTCAGTCCCTTAAACCCCAAGAGACAACCTATCTGAATCTACCAAGGCATCTCCTGGGAAGGAAACAGTCTATTCCATGGTTTTAAGACAACTTGCATTATATGATTTTCACAGCAATTAATATATTTCATACACTCACAGAATTACCTCCTTTCGTAATGTTTCAAAATGTTAAAATTTAAAAATTTCATTACAATCTGAAGAAAATACTCTGGACTAGAAAGCAGGTTATTCTGAGGAAGATAAGTTAGCAGCTTCCTCCTAGTCTGCCCTGCTAACATTTTAATATATAAGTATTTTGTTTTAAAAGTTAAATAGAATTGTAAGCTGTAACAGAGAATAAATGTTATAAAGATAGAAATCTCTGCTGCCATTTACATGATAAGTTAGAAAAAGTAACTATCTTTTCATGCTTGGGGGTATTTTTCCCTCAGAAGTCACTTTTTAATCTGATTTAAATCCAATTAAGTCTGAACATCTAAAATGAAGAACAAGTCTTTGAATTTATGTATAACTGATTTAACTAATCACTGTCTTACTGCAGAGCTACTAAGCAAACAACCTATGAAAAATAAATGTGAAATTAGATCCAAATCACAGACAGCCTTGATTTTGTTTTTAAAATAAATAAATAATCATTTTGCACAAAGAATGGGCTTCTGCTACCAGTAAGTCAAAGCTGCATTTTCAGAATTAAAAAATAATTCTGTAAAATTAGTTTGTACTTCATAAGACACTACAATTTTTACCTTCACATTTAGGACAGAAAGCACTTGTGTTCCATGACAAACTCTCCTCCAGACTGGGGACACTGCAGCAACCAGGCAAGTCCTGCTGCTTCCAGCAGTTCTATCCTGATTTCAGCTGGCCACACACTTGGCTTCTTCAGTCTCTTATACCATCTTTACCCAACCAGGCTGGGACCTTGCTGGCCAGTTGCTCCCAGCTGTGATGCCAGCCTGGGAGGTGTCACACCATCCCTTGTATTCTCCTTACCTCTGCAAAGGAAGGGATGTCACTGGAACCCACTGGAGAAACAGTTCTGACATGATGGGCACCCACTCACACCCGACAGGCTCCCTGACCCACACACCAGTCTCACCCAACACCCAAGCAAGATGTCTCATTGCTGAGCTGCCTCCTTAACAGGCTGCAGGTGCTGCAGAGGGCGTTCATTAGGGAGGAGAGTTTGAAGGACAGGTAGGAAGCTGTCCCTTTCATCTTTCTGTAGCTCTGGTAGTTTCTGTTCTTCCTCATTTGCCAGCACTGACACTGAATGCTAATCAGATCAGGCTTTAGCCAGCCTCAGGCTGTCATTTCTGGGTAATTAGTCCAGGTATCCTACACGTTACTCTGACTTCTTCATATATCAAGCAACTTTGGTAATCCATGGATATTTCAGAAGTATGTCTGAGACCTGGAAATCCCAGTTCCAGACACGTCTTATCTATAAATTGAAGAAAGACTGTGTTACTGTCATCACACAACTGTAGCATGCTGCATGTTACAGAACATTGTAATTGTATAACTACAGGATAATGGAATAACAGTTAAAGATCCCTGTCATAAGATATCTTCCATTAGAGTTGCTGTCTGCTTCAAATGTGGAAACCTCTATCTCATCAAGAAGATGACACTGGAATACTGCCAGGCACCGTGTGGCTCAACGCCTGATAAAGCGGCTTTCTCACTGCAGATCACGAGCTCCATAGCTGCAGGCAGAGCTCCTCCCAAACTGCTTAGTACAAATTCATGTCGGCATCCAGCTTCCTTGAAGCAATTTCATGTACTTTTTTTTCCTTCCCCTCTCAAACCCATGGTCCCATAGAGCTGAACTTGGCTTCTGGAGACTGCATCTGAAAAGCACTATGTGGAAGCAGCTCATTCCTGAACTGAAATGCCTACTGGTTGTCTATCATAGTTCATATCTAGCTGTAAATGCTGCTTGCAGCAGCTCTGAAACCCTGCAGCTATTCAGCCTGGTCAGTAAGAGCAAAGATGGCAAGCCCAAAATGACAGCTTTTAACTCATTGCTTCATTTATTTCCATGAAATATAGGGGTTTTTCCTCCTCTCTTGAACTACATAACGGATTAAAAAGCTTTCAGAGGGAAAAAAGTGGGAAATCTCATATATGTGACTTGAATATATGTGTCCTGGGTGTGCATATAGGGAAAGAAACCCTGCCAAAATTCTGTGCATACATCTTAGTGATGTGGCAATGGGCAGCAGTCATCTTGTGCTGTTATCTGCCAGTGATATTTCCCAATGTTGAAGTGAAAGGATTACTCAGCTAGGGGTCATCTTATTTTTTTTTATTATACTTGTTTTGATAATTCAAAATTTAACACAGGTTAAGAAAACCACACATCAATAATTTTTAAGCCACTTGAAGATTCTCCTATTCAGTCCATCACATAAAATGTTCCCATTTGTCTTCTTATTTGCAGTCTCTACCTAATAACCCTTGGCACTGAAGAGGATTAAGCAATGGGGCGAATTTTAGAAATCATATTAAATCTTACTTGTCAAGCATTAACTGAATGCATTTTAAGGTTCAGGCATCTGTGTTGGAACTGCAGGTATTTCTCTTCCTCCATAAACAACACTGGGGAGCCCACAGGCAACAACAGAATTGCAAGAAGCTGATATGCAAACAAACCCCAGATTAGCTCCCAGTGTTTGTCAAGGTTGTTTTTCAGTCCTGGACCTCTCCATCACTGGAATCAGCCAGTTGGTTGATTCAGTTGAATCAGAAACTGGTTTCCTAAATTGCCATGGTGCATTGTAAGCTGCTTCAGTATTGCCATTTTAACAGGTAACTTCAGGTATTTTATAGTGCAGTTAGCCCAGTTGTCTTGAGGGAACACATTTCTCTCCTTTTTTCCTTTAAGGCTGATATATCAGGATATTTTTTTCTGGGTAATTTGTTCCCCTAAATATCGACAGCCATGGAAATTGGAAGAAAAACCATCAAGAGATTTGAACCACTTCCTCTCCATTCCGGAAAAAAGGTGAGTTAGTTAAAAGGTAGTAAAAAGTGATGGATTTGCGGGAGAGCAAAATTAGCTATGATATATTTTAAAGCATTTTTGATATATTTATTAGAAGCCAAGATGTGCTTAAAAAAAAAAATATCCCAGTGTACTTTCAAAAAATCGCATGGCTTTAAAAAGATGCACTTAAGAAATTAAACAACTTTTTCTTTTTTTTTTTTAATTGCATTGGGATTTACTAGTGTGGTTACCAGTAATGGGGAAGATTTTGCTGAAGCATTCTAATTAGCACAGTCAGATCTTCTATAAACTTGAGCACTCCAAATTTACAACAATACGGAGATAGATTTATGTACAAAGTATTTTTACAGTATTTATTATGGAACAGTTTTCCTGTCTTCTGTCTACACTGCAATAGGAAATGTGAAGAAAGGAAAATAGGATGGACGTTGCTGATGGCAATGCACCTTACCAATGGGGTGGCATTCATTATCTTCCCCACATAATTGGATTTAGGTATGTCACCATTTAAAATTTAACATAAGCAGTCAATAACATTCTACTTCCCACTTATAAGCCCATAAACAGAATAAAGGAAGCCAATGGTGAGTGAAAGGAGGGGCAGGGGAGTGAGGCAGGGAAGAAGGTACAACACAGGAACTGCTTGAGCCTGCATTTCATTAAGAAAAACAAGATATGGCAATTCATACACACACAAACCTGCTCCTCTGACTCAAGGCTCAGCAAATCTCCCAGAGGACAGTTTAATAGCCACTATCTACCTTGACCAGATGAAGTCCTTTTTCTTAATCCCCAGACCTCCTGAACCTTAATCCACTGCTATTTAAATTCGTCATAAAATCTTCCATTTGCCTTGCTGTGTTATTACCTAATCAGTAAGTATATTATGTCCTACTAACTTGTGTATATTCACTCTGGTAGCTGAGCAGAGAACAGGGGACTGCTTATTCCTGAGCTACTGTAAATAAAATCTCTGTATTTAGCAACTAGGGAAGAAATTGTACAGCAAGATCAAAAGACCCTGCTCCTCACCCTAGAATAGTACCAGGAAAAGACAGGTTCTTTATTCTTTTGCAATAACAAATTTTCTTTCTCCTCTCCCTACCATTTACTCAATGTCACATTAACTCTTTCAATGCCAATATAAAGCAGAACAAGCCACCTACCTTTGGACCAAGAAACCATACCTGGGGATACTTTGTGGGGGCTTTGCAGGGTGGGGTGGAGGGGAAAGGTGAGCAGAGGTACTGACAGGCCCATTCTCTGGCTACTGAACCACCTACCAGACCATGATGTTGTACCATACTGCAGCCCCCAGGGATGTGTCCTGGGATAGCACCATGCAACAAGTCAACTCACAGGCTGGATCAGCATCCAGCAAGTTTGAGACCTAGCCTACAAAAGTGACGATGATCAAAATCGGAATTAAATTGATAGCAAAAAACTTATTAGCATTCTTATGTCTGCTGCACTTTGGGTGCATCTCTCACAGCAGGTGCATGTCACTGACTTAGAGGAAGTCTGTTTTCTTAAAAGAACAACTGCTTGAATGAAAACAACCTCGTCAAAAGATAATGGTCTCCCTTCCCCCAGCCTCAACTAAGCAGCTATTAAAAGCTACCAGAATACAAGAGGCAAAATATTTACCAAATGTTTATTTAAACATGATACACAGTCACCTTGAATTACAATATTACTCTGAATTATAGTATTACTCCTGCTTCTAGTTGCATTTTTAACCTTCTAGAAATTTCTTCAAGTCAAGGCAGAGAAACAATCCTGAACCTAATACTTCACTGTATGCTCAGTGGCTGCTAAAAATCCCATGATCTCTTGCATTCTGTTAAAATAGAACATAGTATTTTGCTAAACTAACTGTAGAAGTAAATGGTAAGCCAACAGGGCTCTGAATATCTTGTATTAGGAGAACTGTGAACTTTTAGTTTAGTTTTTTGATAGAGGCAGGAGTTAGTTATAAATATCACCAAGTGTTCTGCAGTGTTTCACTGATGTTCCCCCTGTGCAATTTGTTTACTGCTTCAAGATATTAGAGAAGATATTTTACTCTCCCTGCTAGTAGCCAATTTGCAAGAAAGCAAGTGATATAAAAATAGCTATTTACTCTGTAACAAGCAGCACAGTACATTATCACTTGACATTGGTGTTGTTAGAGGATACCAAATCAATAATCAGTTCTTATTCAGTAACTTTGTAAACCATCTGCTTCTATCATTGCAAAGCATGTTCCACTGCAGAAAAGCCTTTACTGCCATACTAACAAACAACTTATTTTACGAAGTCTAAGATAATATTGTATCAAAAGTTTTCTAGTTGATTTACTATTTAAATAATGAAATGTTTAGGTGATTCAGATACTCTACAGGGAGAAATAAACTGGAACTCTCTGTGAAAGTTCACCCTCCGCAGAAAATATTTTGCTTACCTTTCAAACTCTTGAGTTTGTGATCATATGATATTTTACATTATTAGATCCTACATGGCAATTTTATTATTACCATTTATCATCTGATCAGAGTGGGCACAAGATGTGCAGCAGAGACCATCACACACTGATCTCGCTCCAAAGAGTTTCCTCTCCACACAGCTCATTCCAGAGGTGACTGCTCAGATCACATGTGTGCCTCAACTTAGGCACCCAGGCTTCCTTGTAGAGGCCTTCAAAGATATCTACTGATTTTCACTGATCATCTACAGACCTCAGCAATCATTTTAAGGTAGTTTCATTAAGTATCTAACATCTGAGCATTACTTGGGAAGAACTATATAGCCATTGTAATGTCTCAGGCATCCACAGAATAAGTAAGAGTATTCTTCCAGGGATGAATATGGGGATTGGGATGGCAAGGGCAGAACTGCAAGCAGAACTTAATTTGGAGGTTTACACAGCTTCAGGCCTCCAGTAATCACTTTTAAGCTGCCAATAGAGTCATTGGTTTCCTCAGTGAGTTGACTGCTCAGTAGAAAGAAATGAGCAATGCAGAGACTCAGCATCCCAGTCCTGCTGTATTTTACAGCCCTTTGCTTCAACAATAAATCTTACCTTTACAGCTCCAGCCAGACAACTAGGAAATGCCATGCTGTTGGCTGTCTGCTCTGCTTTCCTGTGCCCCAGCCCTGGCACCATCCCCACTCATCCCTGGCAACCAGACTCCATTAATCTTACAAACCAACAGTTTTTCCCCCTCTTATAATCTGTAAATATATCTGCCCCCATATCTAAACTAAAGTACAGCAACATCTTGCTTCAGACCCTGCTCCCACTGTGAAGCTGTGGAGGAGCAGAAAGCACCCACGGGTCATGTCCACCCCCAGCGCATCCTCCCCAGCCCAGGGAAATTGCAGCTCCAAGAGCCACACTCCTATTCTTGGACCTTCTCCCAGTGCCAGGGTCAGCAGCCACAGCCCAGCCAGCAGGTGTTGTCAGGACTTATTTCTAAATAAAAACACAGAATAGAACGTTGAAAGCAGTTTCAAACCTCAAGTGCTCACGTTCTAAGGATAAAGAATCTAATAATCCTTTGGTGTGTTGACTTCTTTGGACTACTTTTTTGGTTTCCTTGGCTTAGGAGTCTTTCCTATAAATCATTTCCACATTTAGTGTCACCAGCTTCAGAATTCATTTGTCTTTGCTGAAAGCATCATTGTCTGTGTTTATGTTACCTGACTCTTCAACCCATGTGTTTTTCTTGCACACTCCTCTTGTTATTTAAACTGCTCAATTACATCATATTCCCAACACTAAATAATATGTCTTATTTGCTTGATTTCAGCTCCATTTTTCCCTCATGCAGAAAGCTAGAGGAATGTTTGTACCCTAGAGTATTCAGTGATGTCCCATTACATATTTGATAATGTCTTTTCAGTCTGTAAACTGTTACCTCTTCTTTGCATCTAGTGCTAGCCTGAGCTTAATAAACCTGTTATTTTTGCTATAGGCAGTACTCTCATGCAATAAAAAAAAGCAGAAATCTCATTCTGGAGTTACAGCTCACTCTGGCATAATGCTTCATTTTGTTTCTTTCCCATTTGCAAGCTCTGACATAATGATTTCTTTTGCCTCGATTACTGAACATCACCCTGTATATATATAGAGAAAATTCCATTAACCAGGATCTTTTTTACTACACTACTCTGCAATTCTTTTGTCCACCTCTGAACTACCGAGCAGCTCCATGCAAGCTCCTAACCCTCTTTTATTATCACAAATCATTAATCTTTTATTTAAGATCTGATAGCCACAAAGGTCTACCCCACATCACAATTTTTTTAATTTACTGTTTTGATGATCAATTTATTTCACTTTAATTACATTTGTTGAAAGATACTTTTAGGATATAATGTATTTTTTGAGTTGAAAATGTTTCTGCATGCACTCTTATGATATACTGTGGTGCAGAGGCTACAGTGTGAGTTACTGGCATGGTGCTATTACTACATTTCCTGCATTAAAGCTAGTGCTATGAATTTGGCACTGCTACTGTACATTCCCATTATGAACTAAAATTGCTAAATGTATATGCTTTTGTATCTGCCTGTGATGGCAAAACAGTGAAAAAGATTTAATGTGGTTTTCTTTAGTGCCTCTTATTTTATGGCATTTGGGGGGAGGGTCTTCCCTCACAGTTTTTTTGTTGTTGTTTGGGTTTTTGGGTTGGTTTTTATTGTTGTTGTTTTGATTTTTATTTTTATTCTGCTTACTGTTAAGCACAAGAGTGGATCACCTTTTGACAAAAATTCAGAGAAAAATAACTGAAACGAAAGTAGGTCAGCACAAGCACCATGTTTCACTCTGTTCCAAACATAGATCCATCTCCAGCATCAGCTGCCTCCCAAAAGCTCTCAAACTCCCATAATGGGAGTTAGAGATCCCTAGCCTTTTTTTTTTTTTTCAATAAAGGCTCAGATGTGCACTCAGTCAGCACACTGAGCTTGGCTTGGACAAGAAACATCAATCTTTCGGACCAGTGACTTGACCATAGACCTTCTGAAGTTGTCCTTGAGGGTAGCAGGGTTTGCGAGCCCCCCAGCTCAGCCCAGCCCTGAAGCCAGGGGTCTCTGCAGCCTATGCTGCAAATAAGGAAGGAAAGGCACATGTCATACACAGCGTTCTCCTGGGCTATCCCCTCACTATGGATGTTTTAATTACTTGGACATCTGCCTTTGTAGTGGCCTCTGTGGCCCAGGGCAGATTGGAATCTTACTGACAGTAATAATACAAGTTTGGGACTGAAACCCCTAATCACTTTTAGCACAGCTGGGAGCATACTTTTTGACCATGTGGGACTGTCATCTCTCACTGCTGACCTTGTGGTGGATCAACTCACCTGAGATACATAGCCTACATTTATTTTCACTCGAAATAGTATTACTCACTCTAGACAAGCTTGCTCTGTAAACAGTATCTCAAACATTGACAAGTGACACAGAATGAGGTGGCTACTCTGAGGTGGAAAGGTCATCAGAGATAATGTCGTCTTCTCCCCAGTTGTAGAGGATATGGATGTGCACACTGTAATCCTGTGTAGTTTAAAATAATGCTTTAATTCAGGAAAAGAAATAGCTTTGAACTTTCATGCTGAGAAATGCTTAGACAAATAAAACCTTCAGCTTAATGCCTCTGAACTTTATGGGCATGCATTCATGATTTACACCATCCTCCATGTCCCTGATTTTAGCTTCATAGACATTAAATAAAGAGATGCCTACTTTAAGTCTAGAGGCACAACAGCAGCAAAGCCTGCACATTCCATCACCTGAATGAGAATTTTTCATAGTATTCAGGTAGGGAAACAAATCTGCATACTTAATACTGAGATGTGCAAAAGGGAATCTATCAGAACAAGTCTACAGAAGCACTGGATTAAGTCAAATACATTTGCAATTCTTGTGACAGAAAAAGTAGATTTAGAGTTAATCAAACAGCAATCAATCAACTGCATTTTTAGAATACAGGGTTTTTCAACTCTGGTTTAATTTTGTGATAAGCTCCTTGTCTCTCCTTTGTGTTTGATTGATGGTGTGATCTGCTGCAGAACCTCTAAGCTGCTCTTCACTGTGAAGTGCGTGGTGGATCTCCATGTATGCATACATACCCACACAGGCATGCCGTAATAAATAGTTTAGGAATAAGTTAATACATTGTGTTGTACAAATTACATCTTTGGTTGAGAGAAAGTACAGAATGGAGAATGGCAACTGAAAACCACTAATAGAGAGGCTGTTTATCTAATGCTGTATCTGGGGTAAATACTCTCACATTCCTGTAAAGTACTGGCTGAAACCACAGCACCACTCAAACACAAGTGAGCTGCCAGAGTAACTCCACACCTTCTCCCAAGGTGATTTCTCACTGGGGTAGAGGCACAGACAAGAAAGAAGCCTGAATTGCACCAGATCTGTTGTAGCTACTTCTCTCTCAAAAAGAACATAAGACTTGCTTCCAAATACCTTGCAATTCCAATCAAACTACTTAAATAAAACAATCCCACGTACAAATTCAGGAAGAAAAATCATTCAAGTGCGAGGCACTGCTGAAGGTAATATTTAACTCCCAGTCAGAAATCCACTCATCAGAACTCAGCACATTCCTTTCACTGCACACCTGTAGCAGCAGTAAAGAATTTAAATATCATATATATGGCTGGGGGAGGGGGTTGTGTGCATTGTTTTTGGTTTTTTTTTTATCTCATATCGCCATGTGTTGTGAATGTCCTGATGATGGTTTCATTAAAAAAAAAAAAAAAGACCCTTTTTATCAGCTTATGTAGTCCCTTCTCCAGTACACCTAGAACTGAATATGTAGGAGCCATCACTGGCAGCTTGTAGCAATAAATAATCCTGTTAGCAACTGCAAACAACATTTGCACATTACAAGAAATACCAGCATTTCACTACCACCTCTCTGAGGTTAATAAACAGCTGAAATAAAATTATTGGTGATTTCTATGAGTAAGAGAAAACTGGAAATATCCAGGCACCCCTACGTGTAGACACAAGATCTACCTTAAAAAGGACAGTAGCTTGTTGGTAGGTACATCTTTCTGATGGCAGGATATGCTCCTCAAACAATTATGTTTTATCACAACACTTACATCGACCAGTATCATAAAGCCCTTTAAAATCCCCTCATTAATGATGATTATTTTAAGTATTATTAGATGTGAGACATTTACATATTGCTCACAGGAGTTTTGAGTTAATTTTATTACAATCTATTCCACCATTTGTGTAATCAATCCTGACACTTTACCTTTCATTTTGTAAAAATTATTGTCCGCCATAGAAAAAAACCAAACAAACCACCCAATATTTTGTTTGTCATTGCTATCTGATTGAAAATATGTTATTAATCAAATGTTGCATGCAGTTAAACCTGAAAACTCTGGCAACTCTTGGGAGAAGATACATTACTTGAAGACAGTTGTTATTTAGGTCTCTAAGGCAGCACATAGACACTGATATATCTCCCACACATTCCTGTGAATTAGGCAGATATTATTAAACATATGTGGGGAATAATTTGGATTTTCTTTGGCTGTTATTAAATTGATTAGTGACTAGTGTGGCTCAGTGTGGTCTCTAGGAGCCACTATAAAGGAACACTTGCACTTGCATTATCTCAGTAGACACAAGTGCAAATGCATAGGGAGCAGAACTGTGAAGTTGCTTCTCTCACAAGACACAGTAGAACATTCTGATTTAGTACTTCGGCTGAGCTTTTTTCCAAAAGAAGGAGGCAAAGGCATTTTACCAGAGCTGGAATTTCCATTTTCTGTTTCTCACTCATTTATTTTTTTGTTATCCAAAGTGTTACATGCAGAGAAAATATTCCTTTACAGGATAAGTAAGTAGAAATGGCTACAAAATTCCAATAGCAAGAGTTTTGACCAAGTCCCTAAATTAGCAGCAAGTTTTCTTTAACAGAGATTACTGATAGTCCTCCTCACATTAATACTATAGTTCTTCTGAGCAGAGAGAAGATCCATCTCACAAAGAGGAGATTTTTCAGAAATTAGTATAATAAACTTGACTTTTCATCAATTTCACCATAGTGCCCATAGGTTTACAGAGAATAGGGACTTCCATCAAGGAAGCATTTGAAAGTTCTTACCTTGGTCACAGAAGGACATAGTGAATTAAATTTTCTTCCTCAGTGTGCTCTCTGAGCTGGGGCTGTGGCTTCTGAGTACTCTGAAGGTAAATGTGATGTGACTAGTGATCAAATCGCTTCATAAGGGAAAGGTTCATCACAGTCAGTGTAACTGCTTAAAAATGCTACATAAACAAACAGGTCTGTGTCAGTATTTTGACTTTGTGTAAACAATTCAAGCTGCATTACTCTGGAGATCATGACACATAATGCTGTATAAAACGCTCTGAAAGGGTTTTACTGAATTAATCTACATTTGAGCTCTGGAAGAAAATTAGTCTGTGCAGTGGAAAAATATGAACTTCTGTGCTCCTGTTGAATACAATCCTAACAAGATCTGTAGCTTCCACAAAGCTTACTGGGAAAGGACTTCATTACTACAAGGTAAATGGCAGAATAATTATTTTCAGACCCTTCACTGTTTATATTCCCAGAGTTTTAGAAAACTGGTGTGTAGAACAGACTGGAAGATCTGGTTTTGTCCAAGCATAAATGAAGTGTTTTTTACAACTCTGATGCTACATCTGTGGGCAAACACTCTTTCTCCTTTTAGCAACATCACAAGTTCGGGTCATGAAAGGACTGTGATTAGCATCTTAAAACTCCGCTAATAAAACTAAGGGAAGCAATCTGTACATAGGAGTTTATTTAGATGCCCACAAGTTTTAAATCATTCCCCTTTATATTTCAGCCCACTGGATATCTCATCCAACTGAATTACCATTGGGTTTTACAATGTGATATGCAAAATGAGCTGACATGATTTACAAACATCATTTGAGTATCATATAAAACACAACCGTTTCCCTTATTATATGATCATTAGGGCAAAGCAAATATGGTCAATACATTAGTAACTGAAAATGATGGGACATTTTAAGAAAATAACTTTGCTACACAAACCTGTTAGATAAAACAAATCCTGTTTAAAAAAAAATGGGAATAAAGTTGTCTGAATGATTGCAAGGAACTTTTATATTGTTTTACCACTGTCCCCTTATAAGAAACATAATAGTACTTGATTTAAAAGACAACTAATTTTTTTACTGTATAGTCACACTTCATTCTTATTAATCAGTTTCACATTCTCTGAATGAAACTACAAAAAAAACCCCCTCACAAATGTAGACTTTCCGAACTTTAGCCACTATACTTATTTCTGCACTCTTTTCCATATAACCAATGTGTTTAATAAACAAAAAGCAAAAAACACTACACAAATGATCAGAACACAGAAGCATGTTAAAAAGATGACATTTAAGCTGTAGATGCCATCATCGTAGAAATATATTCCTGTTCTAATGCTACAAACTACCTAGCCTTATGAAAAAAATTGACATCCACCAAAGAGAATCTAAACTCTAACCTTGACAAGAAGGCTAAGAGTTCTCATTTGCATTTCTGTCTAAACTTAGGTACTAAACAACACTGTGTGCATGGTAATTTTAAAACTAAATATTTTTTAACACCATAAAATATGAGAAGAGAAAAAAAAATATCTGTTTTTGAACTGTTAACTGGGTGAATTAAAGTTACCAAGTGTTAAGGTCTCCTGTCCCGCCTGTCACTGGTACAGGTGCTTCTGCACTTTGTCACTACGATGGCAGTAACTGAGAATGGCAGACATCATCTTTACTGTAAATAAAAAAGGAAAAAGTCTGAACTCATCAATGATGTTACAACTGTAAACAAATTCTACCCTAGTCAATTTAAATTATATAATCTTAAGGGTCTCTGACTGTTTTATCACCGAACAATCCAGAGGGATTTTACCCTTTTTCAGCACTCGCAGTTCGTTTTGCAAAATGGAATATTGATAATGACAGGTGATTCTCTCCTGAACTTGTGTTGAATTGGCAGTGTAATGTGCTTTTAGTTCCATTTCTTACTATAAGAGTCTTGCTGCCACTCTGCACATTTGGAGAAGAAAGTGCGGTTTTTGCCGTTTCATTAAGTTCATTGCATTTAATTTTATAAACCTTTAAGAGACTTTGATTACTTGCATTCTGTCCAATCAAATACACCTTTGAATGCTTTAAAATGTTGGACAGCTGTGAAATATAAGTACTATGCAATTTGACTGTACATACATACATATTTTCATAAATACATTCGACAGGGACCTTGGAACTAAGTATGTGATATCATGAGACAAAATCACAACAGGCCGTAAAATTTAGATTCAAAGTAAGTACAGCTGAATTCTATCATGTTGTCAATACACAAATTAAAACAAAAATACAGCATTAGTTTACCCATGAAATAATTTAAACATGTTTGCGAATGTCTTGACAGGAAAAGTGTGTAATTTACAACACGGAAAACTTTTAACAACCACTGACTTATATGCGCTGTACTGTAAGTCACCCAGACAAGGCTAGCAGGGATGAGCATAATGATAGGTCCCAAAGGCAACTCCCAAACATCTTCCTTGTGTGGAGACTTTGGTAATTGTCTGTTGTATAAAACGCCAATGAATACGGCTTCATTTCAGCTGATAACTTCATCAGTTTTCCTCCCTCGGCACAGTCCAGTCTGACTACGTCAGTTATTGGTGAGACATTCTAAATCCACCGAGCAGCAGACATTCCCATTCTGCACAGACAAACAAGTATGTGTCAATCACTTCCACAAACAAGTCACAAAGAGCAAAGGGGTGGTGACAAGCAGAGATAGATGCATCTCTGACACATCTACTGCATACAAAAATCTGCTTAAGCCATTATCCCAAGGTGACCTCATTAGTCCCAACCACACTTCCTTCTTGAGGAGGCTGATTTCGCAAATAACACTGAACTGGCTTAAACTACATATGAGGTAGAAACCTGGATGTGAAAGACTCAATGGTACCCATAGTAAAATAGAATACAGCAATGGATTTTTCTCCCATGAAAGAAAGTTCACAGAAAGAGTTTTGATGTGGTCCATGCAAAGAAGATTTCTGTTTGTCTGAAATAAGCAGGTCAGATTCTTGATTCATGGCAGATTTGAACTTAGGGGAGGAACCATATGGCTTTGAAGTTTAATCCATTGTTAAATATCTTTCTGCAACATCCAGTCATTTACAGAACCGTCTTATTTAATAAAAATCTACAGCAACCACCAAAGCCCCAAATCAGCAATTTTTGTCCACTTTAAAAAAAAATAAATCCACACAAACCAAGAAAAACTCTGAAGAATGGCAGAAAAGCTACCTTCAATAATTTAAAGCCCTGGAGCAAGAGGCTGGTTTCCCACAGTGAACAGAATAACATTTTATATAACCCAAGACAGCATTTTCATAGTTCTAATATTAGTGTAGTGGGGTCATCACTGCATGGAGTAGGAGAGACAGACTGCACTTCTGCATTAGAGCCGTTGAATTAAATATACCTTGAGGAGATAAGGGAAGAGAAACTGTGACATTCCCTTCCTACTTGTGTGAGTGCCTTCACCTCTGAGATGCGTTTCTACTTGTGTACTCACTGGTTAAACTTCTGTTGATGTTTTTGCCTCCACTTACCAGCTCTGCAAAAGCATTAGGCAATTATTAAAACACTAGCCTAGATTCATACTGAGAATGCCTGAAGGGCTCTCCAACAGTTTGTCTGAAATTTGCACCAGGATTTTATGCAGCCACATACACTTCCATTACTATTCTACCTTGCCAATCATACCTTGCATTTGCAGGTTGTACAAGGAGATCCCACCATTGTCCATACAGCACCGCTGAGTCTTGTGATTCCATAACTATCTAGACAGGTTTTCCTGATGTCATAAGTGATGTTGTCAGCCAGGCAGGGGTCACTGACGCAGTGGGGACAGCACTCTCCTTCAGAGATGGCTGTGTACTCACAGTTTAGATTCGGGCACAGAAGAGGCCAACAATCCACTTCTCCTTCCTGAAAAAAATGAAGAAAAGCTCACTGAATTTGTTCTCATTTATTAGCAACCAAGAAACTGTAACATGTTGAACACAAAAGTTTTATTTTGCCAAAACTGAAATAATGGATTAGCTCCTAGTTTGATCACATAAATGGATGTTTTAATACTGACCTAAAGTTTCCTAAATGTAGCAGACTATTATTTGGATGTTCCTGAAGTAAATAACAACAAGTCATAATCATAGCAGGGAAACTCGAGTTCTTTAAGGTTTTTAAAGTCAGTATTAAATTCTGGGTTCCAATATTTTCCAAAATTGAAATTTTTGTAGTGATTGTCTGGCAGACTCAACACACTCTTTCTACACCTGGTCACATAAATGTCTTTGCAGGTTCAGAGCAACTGTTTCAATAGAAAATTAACACTGCAGATAGATGCAGGTTAGTATATTCAAGAAGTGCTGAACATTGACCTAACCAGGAACAGCCAAAATTGATTTTACTGTTAACTCCTAA
Source organism: Ceyx melanurus (assembly GCA_024611195.1). NCBI lineage: Eukaryota > Metazoa > Chordata > Aves > Coraciiformes > Alcedinidae > Ceyx > Ceyx melanurus. The sequence continues at coordinate 90,453 of JANHGL010010605.1, read as the reverse complement.
AGGAATTGTTAGAGTAATAACAGATATATTCCATTGAGTCATTTTAATTTTTTAAATGAAACAGTTTAGTGGACAGAAACATAGTTAAGAGAGGATTACCAAGTCACTTCTACAGAGTATTGCTATGTTTGTTTAAAGTTAACCTGCAAAGGGCTCCAATAACTGCAGTTATGCTACTCTGTAAGCACCTCAGACGTTGGTAATATCACACACTCACAGACCCTTGCACATAGCACTGATTTAGGGCATTACTGTCTTTTAACTCTGTATGTTAAGCCAGTCGTAATATTAGGGAAAGAATTGCTAGCCACAAACTCTTATCCCTTGTAGAACATGTCACATCTCATCTTTGCCATTGCTGCTGGCTGCAAATGCTTCTCACTCTTCTTTTGTGAACATAAAAAAAAAAAAATCTATCTTAGGAGAATACAAAATACAATGCATACTGCTGTACATTATGGATAATTATCTCTTGACAGTAACTTAACTTTGAATGTAATTTGTTTCCTGATCTTCAGACATCTCTTGATTAATATATATAAAGACTATGTTACACGGACAGCTATAAATGGAAAACTGATAAATTTAATGAAGTTCATTGCTGCACTAATTAGTATATCTGAGCAAAATTTAAAGCTTTAGGGAAATAATCTACACTGCCTAACAAGAAAATAAATGTTCTTTATTCTGCATGTTTGTCTAGTATTTTCAGGTTTCTTTATCCTTCTGTTTTTGTTTGATTTGTGCTAATTAGCCATGTGGCACTAATACTCCATTTTTCCGGTATTTGCTGAATAAAGAAAATAATTTAATTGCCCATTTTGATAAGACAGGTACACCTGCTGATGTAATTAAAAGCTGAAATTCCTCCAACCAAATCCTTTGCATGTGAAAAAAAAAAAATCAAGTCATTTAAAAGATCAGATAACCTTATAAAAGTTCTCAAAAGTAGACTAATACTAAAGTTAATATAGTGTCAAGGTTTCTAAGCTTTTGTCAAGCTTTTCATTATATTCATTAGACCTACTTATTCAGCAGGAAGAGGATAATTGATGGTGTAGCTTTCAGTTCTCTGGTGCTCTTTAAGTACTTTATCATCTTTCCCAGTCTGAAAAGCAGGTGAAGAGAGAGCCAAGAACCTGCTTCCATATGTATTTTGCTAAAAATCAGAATCCTTATTATTCTTATTCCTTTCTGAAATGCTTTACCCATACCAGGCAACGGCATTGCTGACAGCTGTAGGTCCAGTTGTCCCCACTGCGATAGAGCTTGTGCCCAGTTTGGTCGAGGCACTGGCTGGTGACACGGGTGTCGCACTCTGGGCAGCAGAAGAGATCAGCACTGGGGTTCTTGCAGTCACAAGCTGTCCTCCGGCAGAAAATCCTCCCATCCTGCAAGAACACATCAACCACAAACTGCCAGGCAGCAACCCATATAAGGTCACAGGGTATGTATATCAAATGGCACATCTTTGGCATGTCTGGAAATACTAAGCTCTTAATGCATTTGATGTTACCACTGTCAAAGACTGGATCCTGTCAGTTGTAAATACCTCAAATACCAGTACTGTCCCAGTTGCTACTAGTGCATGGATCCAATACTGATTGAATCCGAGAATACTGTTTACCTGTCTCCAGATAATTGAATTTAAAATAAACCAGTATCTCAGAAGAAATCTAGTGAAGCAGTATCACATATCATTGGTTATGTCAATGAACTCTTCAAGAAGTAGCCACTCTAATACATGCACTATTTGTTTAGCACTATTTTGACTGAATGTGTCACTGCAAAGAATAAATAAAAGATGTAAAGGTGCCCCCTTTAACTTCACAGAAGCACAATATCACAAACCCACAGTATCACTAATCATTCTTCACTGAATTCACCACTGCTTCTGTTCCACGTCTGGATCTTTAGTGCACCAAATTGAAGACAAATAGGTTTAGCATTATCCATTAAAATTCAGCTCATATATTAAAGAGGGTCTGTATTCCACAGACTCCAAAATATGATTTTGCTAAATATTTGCTTACCATATTGGATGACTCATTATGTTAAAGATCATTAAAAAGAACTCTGAGAGAAACTGAAAAAATGCTTCTGCATGTAAAAAGAAAATGATATATTCTCTTTGCATCACAGAAAACCAAATTTATTCTAATTATAGTGATGAAAATTGGATGGACTATTGTGTTTGTAATTATACTCCTTCCTGTAGGTGAGCCAACATACTGATATACCCCACAGATTGGAAACTGAAATCACCAATAACAAGGAGGAGATTATTGATAATTTTTGACATTACTTGATTTGCATTCAATGCAATTTATTGGATTGGTCCTTATTCAAGCAAAGGGTCCCCTGCTGCAGCCAATTTGAAGGTAGAGATGTGAGAGGAATTGTTGTGCTTTGGATCACAACTGTTCAATTACTAAAACAACTCCAGTTTCATTGCAGTTTTTCCATATTCTCACCAGAACCATATTCTGAGTCTATAAACCTGTATCTGATATAAAAAGGTAAAAAGGAACTTCACTGCCACCAAATAAAGGGATAGCTATAAAAGCAAGTGAATTTATTTCCTCTGATCCTTTTAAAAAGTGATTAGTAAAAAGAGTGACAGAAGTTTAGGATGTCTTTTCCATGGGCAGACAAAATAGCCATAAACAAAGCACATAACCTGGGTGGTTGGTTGGTTGATGTTTTGATGTAGGAATCTATGTTTGGCTGTTATTTTTAAGCAAACCTAGTCTTGGCCACAGTGAACCATGTACAAAATCAGCATCACAAAACCCATGGCAGTCAGTGTCATGCCTGCATTTCATCATAGTTTTGAATTGGTTAGAATAATACTTTCTGTTGTAAGAATATTTTAAATTATTTTATATGTATAACAAGGAAAGCTGAAGAGAACACAGAGTTACAGAAATGTAGAAAACATGCCAGGTTAACATGGATCTGAACTGCTTCTGCCAACCAAGGGGCACAAGACTAGATTGCTCTACAGTCTTTATTCAGTTTTGTATGAAATTAAGATAACTATAGATTCTGTTCCTGTGGCTAGTTTGCCACTTTAACTGGAAGAAGGAATAAACGAGCTTTATTTGCTTGCTCAGCAGTTTAAGTAAATCATTAAGGAAGATTGGCAGTGGCCCCTTCTCTTTAGCCACAGGTCCAGGTGCAATGCAGAGAATAAACACCACAAAATACAAAGGAAGAAGTCACCCTTCCCTTTCAGCAATTGGTGGAAGAAAGCCAAAAGCCTTCCCTGACAGCAAGATATGACTAAATCTCTATTCTTGCAGGTGGGAAAGCACAACCATCTTCCACCCCTTGCTGAGGATTGACATCAAGTGGCAGCTCAACACAAAAGCTTTGCCAGGCTGACTAGTGCCAGGCACAGGGGGCTGTGCCAGGCATCCAGGCAACTCAATGGCCTCCACAATGGCAGTCTCTCTACTCTCCATAATAGAGTGCTGATTAATAACTGCTAACAATAACCTGTCTGCTTAGTTCCAATTCAGTTTCCAAGCTTTCAAGATTAGTTTTCAAATTCCCCTTTCAGCTGACAACAGTGTTGGTATTCTGTGCTTCCCTGAGCTTCTGTGCTGTTACCTCTGGGGACCAGCTAACCTTTTGCGTTGCCTTTACTCTCTGTATTTCAGAACACTAACAAAGCCTGATGATTTTGCCAGAGACCTTTTGGCAATCATAATACACTGCTACTCTCTTTATTCTCTAAGCATCTGTGTTTTATCTACAAACTCATTAGTTGCATTCCTTTCAAAAAACATTTTTATCCCTATACTGCAGTGACACAAAGCCTCTTAAGCTACAACTTCAAACTTGCAGCTTTGTGGCTCTGTAATAGCATTGAGAAATATATAGAAAGCAACTTTCTTTTGGTGGGTAATAGCATATAGTACCTTATTAGTACCTCTCCCTCCGTGCCTCCCTCACAGAATTATTTCTACACTCTTCATAACATCAGTGTTATGAACACAAAACTGTTCTTACCAAAGGAAAAACTGACACACAAGGGAATTGCTATAAAGGGTGACTCAAGTTTGCGCAGACCCCCAGAGCCAATCTGGACAGAAATCAGACCCTGCGTAGTGCAAACCACCAAACTGTTCTCATCCCTAGGAAAGCACTTCACCTTGGCACATAGCCTCATTCCCGATGCTGTGCTTTTTTCATACAGGGAATGGAGGGTTGTCTTCATTGGAGGACAGGCTTAAAAGCCCAGATATAGCCAGACTGTAGAGCCAGGCTTAGTTTTTTTCATGGGAGAAAGCAACAGCTTCAACTCCCAGTTTCTACCAGTCTTAAATTTGGTTGTGTATTAAATCATAGAATCATTATGGTTGGAAAGGACCTCTAGGATCAAGTCCAACTTTCATCCTAACATCTCTCTCTATTAGACCACAGCTTCAAGTGCTGTGTGTATTTATTTTTTTAAATGCCTACAGAGATGGTGACTCCACCACCTATCTGGGCAGGCTGTTCCACTGCCTAACCACTCTCAGTAAATAATTTCTTCCCAGTATGTAATCTTAATATCCCCTGTTGCAACTTGGAGCCATTTCTTCTCATTTTATCAATAGTTATTTGGGAGAAGGGACCAATACCAGCCTCACTACAATCTCCTTTAGCTAACTGTAGAGAGCTGTAAGGTCTTGACTCTGTATTATCTTCTCTAGACCTAACACCAGTTCCCTCAACCTCTCTTCATAAGGCAAATCCACAAGAGTTCTGGAAGATGCTTGTAGAAGACACGACATGTACTTAAGGTAATATATTAACATGCAGTTTTGATAATTTATGTTTTTGTAAACTTTTTTCAGATGACAAGGGCAGTTTGAAGGGATCGTGTATGATGAATCACTGAAATAATGCCCTCTGCTTCCATAATGACACTTTGCTTCAATATATAACAGAAGTAATGTAATTCCTCACATTCCAGAGTATTCTACACCACACATAACCTTACTTAATGAACATAAAAGTTAAGGTATTTCACTTGCATTAAAGTTAAAATATTTTCAAGATGGGATCCATGTGTTTCAACCAATGCACAAAATATATCCATCTGACCTTTCAAAAAACAACCATAACAAAAGAAAAGCCAAAACAAAACACAGAATTTTAAATCTGAACTGCTGATTTGTCTCCTAGATAAAACAAGTGAGAAAGACCATTTCAAAGTTCAAGTAAGAAACAGAGGTAATGATTTAGTTACATTCTGCCCTTTTCATCACTGAAAACTCTGCAGGCTGCAAAAAGATCAAGCAAGGCCAGCTGCTCATGCAGCTGCACGAAGAGATTCCTGCATCAGGTTTGAGAAATCATCTGGTGTACTGGAAGCTATCACAATTTATTAAAACCTTTTTAATAACATATTTCAATAAACACCAAGTGAAGACTTTATATGCCTGAGATATGACAGAGGAGGACTTTCCTTGTTTTCCTTGCTCTATAGGCAAGAATTTGTTTCTTGAAGCAAGTAGTTACTAGAATGAAAAGCAAATGTTAATTCACAGAAGAAAAAACTGGCAAGTGAGGAAGATATAAAAGGAAGAGTCATAGCAACAAACAGTGCCAAGCTTAGTTTAAAATATCTATGTACTAGTTAATCATTTTGCATATATATTCATATACTAGTAAGACCATTCAACATAAGAAATAAGTGCAATGAGAAATGGCAAATAAAACAAATTACAAGCAATCTAAAATGGGAATACTACTAGTTATAATTCTGCAAAGGCAGACCAGATGTCTTCACATATATTAAACTGTTTATTGACTGGAAATCCTTTCATAAGACACCCAGTTCCCCAAGATTACAATAAAAACTTGATATATATTCAGTGGAGTTGCACACATCAGCTTCTGAAGGGAGGAGTTTTGGGGAATTTGAGGCTACTTGGAATAAAAAATATAGCACCGAACAAGAACATATTCCCTTCTGAGCCCAAAACAGCAGGGCACTTTGTGGGTTCTATTCACTCTCAAGTCTTCATTTTCCCTTCTGCTATACTGCTGCAATAAAGAAAAGATGAGGCTTTCAGCTTCTTGCAACTTCAAAACAACTCATCCCCCTTGTGCCCCTCAAACTCTCTAATGCTTCTTTGGCTGATAATCACTGACACATGGGGATTGATAGGCGAATTCTCATGCTCTGTGTTCAGCTTTTCACAGTGGCCAAAATCTCATTGTACTTACACTAAGGCATGGGTCAATAGCGTTTCTGTATGTGTCTAGGGACAGCTTTACCAGTACTACGAACACAGATTATCAAAGTGGCCGTGAAGGACCAGTCATTTCTCAGATTAGTGCATTGATAAAATTCTAATTTCAATGACAACGTTGCTCTTTTAACTAGTGAAAATGAAGAAAGTGGAGTCAAATATTCTTTTGTTTATCATACTCAGAAAAAAACTGATAGTGAGGTGAGAAAACAAAAAAACCGATCTGTTAACGCTAATTCAGATCTACTTATTCTACACCTAGTTTTTCCAAAGATGCAGAGAGAACTGCATGGCACAACTGGGAGAGCTACCAACAGAGCCATGCTGAGAAGAGGAGGAGAGAACTGGCCTTCACCCTTCTTCACTTGAGAAAATTGTCTGCTGCTGTGTCCTCTAACCTTTGACTCATGCTCAGGCCTTCTTTCTGACCCAGTAAATTCACACATATCCCAAGTAAAGGGAAACACCACCAACAGAAATATAGGTGGTGTTATTGATGTGTGGAAGAGAAACTGAAAAGAGTTTTCAATATTTCCAGTAATCTCCTGCACATTGTGCTAAAGGGTAATGCTAGACTCTCATCAAAGTACACTATGAGTACCTCTGGCCCACAGGGTCATGGCAGAAGCTCACCAGGGTTACCCACTATTCAGCTATCTGTGCAAAATAAAAAAAAAGATGACTTCCCAGAAGACATCCGCCATCACAGGTTTACTGCCCACAGCACCAGTATTTTTGCCAACACCCACAGCACCATAATATTGGGTTTTTGACATGAGTCCAGAGAACTAAAGGACTCCTAAAACCCAGACCAGCTGGATCTCACCTTGCAGGAGCAAACGGAGCATCTGTCCTCCCTCAGCGTCCACACCTGTCCATTGCGCTTGAAGCCACCTTCATGGGGACAGTCTCCAGTGCAAGATGGTCCGGATGGACAAAGGCAATCAAAGCCTCCTGCCAGGTTCACACAGGCTGAATCGTTCCAACAGGTGTGGGTCTTTAAGGCACACTCATCAATATCTGCAAAATAGCAGATTTACAATACTTTGGACATGTTTTCCACAGGGCAAATTTCATTTCTGTATTAAGCAATAATTGCTCACCTGCCTTTCTTGGCAAAGGGGGTGCCTTCTTTCTGATATATTCTGCATTCACATGCTAGACCTTATAAACACTGATTTTATTTTTTTTTAGGTTATTCTTCAGTGTTTTGATTCCACCAATAATTAAACTGTCTTGAGCAGGTTTAACTGCAAATGCTGAGATTGACGTACATAGTGGAACTGTGTATCAGTGATGAACTTCAGACAGGGGTGTATAGTGATTTCCCAGTGATTGGGAACTAGTGAACAATGACTTTCTGTCAATCACACTCTCTGTTCTACGTTTTACATCAAAGTAGAAGTGCTCTATGCTTTGTAAGTTCTTAGCAAGATAAATATTTCTTATACTAAAAGCAATCAAAGATTGGAAGATATAACTGAATTGGGGAAAAAAAGGAGGAAAAAAGAAAGAAAAAAAAAGGAAATAGAGAAATCAGGGGCACCTCATACAGGAAAAAAAAAAATCATAGAACAAAGCTATGCAAGACAAATATGATTTAGCAATGGCAGAAAGAAATAAGTAACAAAAGAAAAATCATTACACCCTAGAGAAAAGTGAATTACAGTATCTCATTAAAATAGCTTTTGGAGGGTAAAATATAATTATGCAATATGAATTTATCTAGGGAGTTAATGCAGTATTCTTCTTGCAGCAAAAACCATGATATTTTAATCACATATTTATAAACATGTATTTTTTTCAGAAAATAACTTTGAACTCTTCTTAAGCAATATATTGACAGATTGGCCAGATAAAATACCAGTAAACTGGTGGGTATCTTTTGTTCCAATATGAAAATTGTAAGCAAGTGTGGAAGGAAGGCTGAAGAAGACAATCCTTTAGAAGTATGTGATGGTTTCTAGAATGAAAACCAGAATACTACTACATGAATATAAAATTGCAAGGAAGAACCCTGCACTTACCATTTAAAATTACCTTATCACTAGTGTGACATTTTTAACTCTTCAGTATTACCCAAGAGTACTTTTAATTCCTCTCTAAAGCAACAAATTGAAAAATTCAGTAGAATTTAAAACTAAATTTAAAAGTTTAATTACCTGAAGTCTAAATTAGGTGGGATGTGATGACCAGTTGCCCTACTTTTGGACGAGTGCCATGGGTTCACCAGTTCTCTCCTCATTATGCCAGATTGTAAAAAGATAACAATTGTCTCAATCTACTGAAGGAATCTCTCTACAACAACCCAATCACTAAATTCCCTCTGACTTTGTTAGTAAAATTCCTGATTTCAACTCATATATAGTCCACGAACAAGTGGAAATGTGATAGCTCTCTTGGGTTTGACCAAATTCAAAACAACCCACACCGCTGTTAGGAGCCTGGGATGACAGAAAATTGCTGTTCCTCTTTGTGCTTCTAGAGCCACAGGGAAGCAGGAGGCACTAACGCTACAGAAGGGCTTCACTCCTGCTCTAACCTGTGGGCCAGGCCTTTGCCAGCAATGTTCCCAGTGGCCAGACAGCACAATTCAATTGCTAGTGGCCGAGACTTCCTTAAAATGGTGTCTTTTGCTCTCCTGACATTCTTAAGTGCCAAAAAAAACCATTCCCGCTCTAAAGCATAGCTCAGCATTATCTTCTTGAAAGGTCTGCTATCAGTGGTGTAAAAGACACTGCACTAAGAGGAGTTAAAACTTGTGACTCATTGCTTAACAAGTACCAGAGTATCACAGGAGGTAAAAACCATGAAGAGTGACATGAAGTGAGCTATGAATGAATGGGTATGAAATGAATTACACTATGGTAAGATTTAAAATGTTTTTTAAAAGATCCCGTTTTCCTTTCAAGAGACCTTGAATTGTGTTTTTATGTTGAAGACAAAGTTGCAAGTGAAGCATTCATTTTGTCTTTGGTGATTTCACCAAGCATCATGAAAATTCTCTTCTCCACCATATTAAAGGATCCTTGAATAGCATCCATATAGAATGTAGCAAGATCACATTGCAGATTAGAAGGGAAGCTTTCACAGTTCAAAACTAAAAGGATTTCACAGATGAATATAAAGCCATATTGCCTACAGAGTTCCATGTAATTGCTTTACTTATGCCACAGAAATCTAATTCTGTTTCCATGTAATTTAACAGATTTATGTAAGGCCAGATGTTAGCAATTATATAAACTAACATTATTCATATTCTCAGTAGTACAGACCTGTTCACACTGCACAAAGCCAACTTAATCTGTTACACATATCCAAGAGGGAAGAACACCCTATTTATGTACTGCTGCTGCTGTTCTCCATTTAGCACAGATAAAAAGGATGTCCCCATTAAGAACGGCCCAAACTGGTAAATGGGACATTCTTGACAAAGAAGCCAATCAAGCAAAGCTGAGTAAAATAGCATGAACATAAATTCCTAATTGCTACTCAGTTTGCACTTTTTTTTTTTTTTGGTGTGTGTTCTTTATTCAAATGCTGGATTCTTACTTTTATATGGTATTTATTATTTAAAATTTGTAGTCATTTATCACATATAAAAGCCTTGGACAGTGCACTCATTTCCAACTGAACTTCTAATAGAGCTAATTTTCTGAGAACATCCCTTTGGCAGTTTTTTCTTAATGCTGATTGCACTTCTGTAAGTCAGAACAAACAGCCAATGTTCCCATTAACTTGCGGAAAGAAATTATAAGCATAACATGTTTTTATCCCTTTCACACTTTCAGCCTCAAACCAGATTTGAGGGCTGGGGAAGGAAAAAAAAAAACCCAGGCAAATGCTCACATACTATTAGTTCAACGTTAGCATAAGAAAGTATTTCAGTCTAATAGAGATCAAATGAAGTTGATCGTACCAACATGGTATCAACATGTAGATGGCTATGCAAATCATAGAAGTACTCGTATTTAGTGTGAAATTTCTCTTAACAATTGGAATCAGTTTGTCTACTTAGGTGTTGAAAAATTAGCCTAGTTTAAAATTCTGAACATGTCCAAAATAAACTTGTAATGAATATGAAAATTGTATGATAACACTATGCTATTCAAATCCTTGCTTGTTTCAAATTCCCCACACCCATCAGGTTTAATTTTTTTTTTTCTACAACTGCTCTCAGAAGATGCAGGCCCAAAACTGGAATGTTTAATGATGGTAAAGACAAAACTGTATACAAATCTTATTTCCCATTAAAACAACACTTGTTCTTCAAGCAACTTTGAAGAACAATGGACAAGTACATATGGAGTTAGCAAGAAGACTCCATAGTCTTTATCTATATAAGAACAAGATTATCTGTCGACTTTTGGGGGAATTAGCTCTTTCATATATCCTATCAACCTGTAAAAACAATCTCATTTTAACAGAAGGAATAGGACTTTGCAGTCTTACTCATTGTATTGAGGTAATCTGTAGCATACTACTATGGCAACACAAGTAAAAGTGGCAGAGATTTACTTGCCCCACTCCACCCAAGTTCCTTTTCAAGGAAAAGTAAGGATATAGTGGAAATTACCACAATCAAAAACTCATTTGTAATGCTAGCCTTATGTTCTATCACCAAGGTATATCTAGCAACAAAGTAATTGTTGCCAAGTCATGCACCTCAAACATTGGACAGGTCTATCAAAAAACTGAGCAAGTTCTTCACTTGACAAATACTCCTAATCTGTGCTTCTTTAAACAGATGCATGGCAGCAAGTACCCAATCATATGTATTTTTGCTACAGTGCAAGTAGTCACAGTTGTGTCTGGGAAAAGAAAGAAAACAAACTAACCAAGATGTGCTCATTTCCCAAAATACTGTCAAAGTACAAGAAGATAGCTTGGTAATGTGGGATGCAAGACATCGTAATCAAAATGGAATAGAATATTCCCCAAAGATGCAATTTTCCTTTCCATCCTTTTTGGCTGTAGTGCAAAGTAATTTGCCTCAGATATTACAAGAGGTCCCATAGCCACTGTATATGAATGGGATCGAAGATGAGAATGACTGTACATATCAACACAACTTCATTAACCTGGTTTCATTGAAATTTTAAACCAGTCCCTAGCAACTTCATTTCTTACTTTTCAAGGCTATTCAGGTTTTAATGGTATGACTTTCCTATAGCACCTTAATGAATGTGTGCTAACAAGTCATGCGGTGTGGTGCTCTGTAATATCATGATAAGCTGTTGCAGAAGAAAGAACCCCACTAATGTGCTAATTTTAACTGTTATGGTACATTAAACCATTACAGTATAATGTTAACGTGGAAAATGTGTACTGGGTCCCAAACCAATATATATACAAGTTAACTAAACACTGTTTTGACATATAATTTCTCACAGGCTTGTCAATTAACGTGTTTGCCTTCTTCCTAAATCAAAGTGATTTGGACCCATATTTGTTAAAAAAAAAAGATAAATTGATAAACAAATTCATTTTTAATTAGAAAATATTTTATGATAGCACTTTTACTCCATGGAGACATAAAGGTCTATTAAAGAACACTGCTTAGTAAATTAGATTCTGAATATAGGAATTACTGATGTTTTCTAGAAAAACATAAATGACTAAATACAATTACTTGAAGACACATAACCCAGCCTTGTCTCAGAATACAAGAATCAGAATTTACTAAATGGATTACTAAATGGAAAGTAAGCAAGATATTTTTTTTATTTTGCAGGATAAAATCCACAGACACAGACTCTGATATTATGAACTTTAAGAAATTCTGTTAATAATCTTAACAGTTTTCAATGAAAGAGTCAGTGGTGAGGGTTTATTACATTATTACCTTGTGAGATAAGAATATTTGGCAACAGGTACTTATTGCACGGCAAAAGACAAGGTATGCCAGTTACTCCAATTTGTTATCAGTAGACAGTAGTTAATACTGGGATATGTGTCGTATGACAACTCGCAGTTCTCTATAATTTTGTTTACCTTAAAGTGTAGCAAAGGTCATATTAAAAAAAAGAAAAGGAAAACAAAACCAAACAAAAAAACCCAACCTAGCAACTATAGCCTACATGTTTTAATTGCCAAGCAAACTTTGAAGGCAACTTAGTATAGCAATTACCTTTTGTCTGCAAGCAGTATTCTAAATAACATATTGTGAAAGGCCAGTGCCTCATAAAAATGCTATTGATGGAAATTAAATTACATTCTCTTAATTTGAGCCTGCTTACTATCACCTTGTGAAGCTGACATATTTTATAAAAGCATGGCCATGGAAATATATTCTCTTTCCAAAGCTGCATTCAGTTAGTATTTTGAGCAATAAAATAATTTTTGCAAGCTTGGAGTGGCCTGGCTAAGCTATACATCCTTATTACGTAAGCTCTGGTGCAATATTATGACCTTCCCCACCACATTCATTGATTTACACATGTCCCTTGCCAAGTGACAATGTCTACTGTTTTCTTCCAGTCAGTGAGAATAAAACTTTTAGAAGCATTGAAGTATTAGAGTACTTCCCCAAATAGATGTTATTTTTCTGAGTGTTCTGCAAGCACTGCTGAGATTTTCAAGTGTTCTGCAAGCAATGACTTGGCTCCAATACCACCTACATATAAACGGAGGGAAAGGGGGTTAACCAAGAGATATACAAATGCATCCAGCAAAGGCAACCAGCTGCCTGGGCTTTAAGCAGTCTGTCAGAGCTGAGTACTTGCTCTGACTCTCTTATGATTTTCATATGTTGTTGTTATTGTTACTATTAATTTGTGTGAGAGGATTTAACCTTTTTTCACTTATGTTCCTAACCTATTTATTGCTCTCCCAAGTTCTGCCCTTCAGTGATGAAGAAGAAATATTTCAAAATATACTGAAGGGCAATGGCCCAAATCCACCTTTATCTGACATTTTATCTAATTCTTAGTTGCACAATAAAATGAACACAACAGTTTGAAATTTCTTTGTCAATATGGGTTAGCAGAACCTTTTAATTAATTTTTAATTGGTTAACCAGTACAATGAAGTAAGATAAACTGGTTTATTCTCCTCCTCACTAGTACCCTGCATCACACAGTTCAGAAAAATATTTAGTTAAAATAACTATGCTAATTTCACATTCCATTTACAATATAGAGTATTTTGGTCTTCCTTTTGCTGTGAGGTGGCAAAGTGATGCAGTAGTGATGCAACACATGCAATACTGACATAACTGTGGGCCCCTCAAAACCATAGTTTTGTCTATACATCTTGTCTGCCTTTTTATGAGACCACCCTGAGCCTTGGACCTTCCTTGTCCAAAGCCAGCCTGAGAGGAGATGGCACTCCCATGCAAGTGGCACATCAGCAGTGCTACAAATCACCCTTATCCCAAATTACCTCAGGACTTTTTGAAAGTTGTCATGTTGCTTTGACTTCTCAAAAAGCATTTATTTTCAACATTGCTCTGTCCATCACTCATTTACAGCATTTAAATAAACAGGAGAACTCTTAACATTTGAGAATCTCTCTAGAAATATATGAATTTCACATGGTATTTTATCTATTAAGTCAGAAACTGCTGTGAGATTTAGCATTTTTACACAGCCACCCCAGTGATGTTCACTGCTGTGATTTTATTGAGTTCCCCATCAGCTTAGGACAATGTGTCAAAAGCTAGTGTAGCAGGACAATCTACAAAATATAGGTTCTGAATATAATTATTGTTCCTCTGCATTTTTAAATCACTAGGCTATCTTGTCCCAGGGAATTCTAATAGCCAACATTTGTAAAAGATGGGAATGCTGGTTACAAGTAAATGTATGTATTTTTATGATAAAATTTTAACTAATTATTATTATATGTATATTACTTTAATAGTACATTTGACCTTATGGACATGATAAATGAAATTTACAGTGTTAAAAAAAAAAGTCTTTCAAAGAAGCAGCAGAAAAGTTTTATAGAATATTCATAGAGATGAGCAGAGATGAAATAACTGAAACTGCAAAGAAAGGACACAGGAAGAAATCAGTCTGTACGGAGAACTATGAAAAGTTGTTTTGCATCTCTATAGAGGTTAAAATAGGATTGTTTCTAAATAGTTTTAAACTCACCTGAGAAAATATCATGTAGAACTTATGTATATGGCTTCTGAGAATACATAAAAAGGTGGAAAAATTGTAAGGCAGAGGTAAGCCACAATTACAATCTTCATGATGATTTTATTACTGTTTACTTGCTGTATTGGCACACAAAGTCCTATGGCTAGTCAAAGGCACCCAGACTGCAAAGCCTCATTCTTTGCCCTCCCCTAGACAAAAGTGACAAACTCCTCCACATCCTTTAAAAATTGCTCTCCATACATCGTCTTAGGGAATTTTTCTGCAAATATGGTGAATGAAAATCTTGATTCTATTTGCATAATTCTAAAAATAAAATTATGAAGATGACAAGCAATGGAAAACAAATCATGCAAAGGAGCACAGAGATAACCCTAAATGTCTTCTCATATACCTCTGCTGAAATTCGAAAATGTAAAAACCAACTCTTTGTATTTTGTGACCTGTTTTACTCCCCAGAAAGCCTATTTTCACAAGTTTTACAACAGCTTACTGTGATAAATGGCAAAGCACAGTAATTCATACTTTGGATCTCCAACTGCCTCCCTTCTGTAATAACCATTCAAAACTGACGCACCTTGAACTAGCACCCAGACTGTGTGGCTGGCGATGCTGGCAAACACAGACACGCTCGCTTGCATTCTCATTTTAGCCCTGAGCACAGCAGCAGCTCAGGACAGTGTCTCAATAGTCACTTTGTAACACCATGCAGAAAGAGGAAGAAAAAAAAAAAAAGGCACTATGCTGATCATTGCTTACCAACACAGGACTCCCCGGAAAGAGAATAGCTTCCATTGTCATGGAAACCGCTTCTGCACTCACAGTGGTACCACCCTGGGAGGTTAACACAGCGTGAATGGTTGTGACACTCAATGATCCCCTCTGCACACTCATCAATATCTGCCTCAGAGAAAAACACAAGCCAGCCAGGAAATTAATTTCCTTCGACATCAATGCTTTAGATTTATTTTTTTGGTTTGTGTTTATTTATTATTGGTGGTTTTGGGGGGTTTTGGTTGGTTTCTTATTTAAGTCTTCCTTTAATAGATGGATCAAGGTTTATTATGGTTCCAAACAATAGACATTTAAAACATGACTCACATAACGACAATAGAATAATAATACATCATGCAATTTTATACATAAAAGACATTAGTTTATATTGTGATTTGTTAAAAGGCAAACCAAGCATGCAGGTTATTTGGGTTTTGTTCCTTTTGTTTGTTTTTAACTCTGATGCTATATTTGTCTGCGAATACGAAGCATTGTAGTCCACTGTAAAGGCAGTTTGGGTAATATTTCTGCTTTACTAAGTCCATGTCCCAGGACACCTTGAAAGAAAGAACATTTTCTTCAGGATCTGAATTCCTAGTGTTCAGCTGTGACTGTTGGCAGCTATCTGACAGTTAAGGTGCTTAGACTACTTTACAAACAATAGTTAATCTTTCTTTATGTGATCAAAATAAATACCGCATACACGTACAACAGTGTGTGACAAACAGAAAAAGCAGTCCATGTTTCAACTGCAATAAAACATTTAGCTGCAAAAGAGCAAGGCAAATGACAGCAAGTCCTTAGCAATGGAAAGGCACAGCAAGATGAAAACCCTGCTGAGTTTCAATAAATGTGCTGGTTTTATAAAGGAGTTTTCAAAATTTCTGTATCATGGTTAATAGGAACCTCATAATTGCTAGTAACCTTGGTTAATCATGGCTGGCACCTGGCTGCTTTTCCCCTTTGAGCATTTTTTCATCACATTTTGTAGGGTTGTAATTAAAATTAGCAAATTAATTATATGTTAACCTTGTGGTAATTTAAGATGCTATTATATTTTCATTCCTCTATTAAGTCCAAGCAATTTTTTAATTTTACTTTTTTTTTTAGTCTTGGCCAGTCTTCATCTGGGTACCTTATCAATTAAAATTAGTCTCAAATTATTCACAAACAATAGCCATTTTCATCCATTGAGATCTTTTTCTTGGCAATCAGCATATTTAAAATGTGCATAAAACTATGTACACCAAACAAAATTTTGGGGAAAATAGGTTCTGAAACTGCATTTACTTCTACAAGCATCAAAGTACATACACCTCGTGATCCTGATGCAAGACTGAGTTAAGGATAGTAAGTAACCACAGAGCACAGATTTTATCTCAAATTTCCAAAATACATCCACCAATATGGTTTCATAGACTGTAGTAGAGATGTGTTGATATTTGTTGAAATTGAAGTATACTTCAAGAGAATTCAATTTTCTTACATCTTACAAGTATACCATAGAAAAATCAAGATTTTTCCTCATTTAAGTAACTATATATTCCTTTTGAAATACATCTGAGAAACCCCAACAAATGCCTTTTTCCAGTTTTGTGTTCACACTTAAGAATGAAGCAAGTATGTACATAACAGGGTTATAACCACTATTTATTTCTAGCTTTATTCATCTTCCACCTAACAATAATTTATTTTTTTTTATGCTTTAAAATCTGTCACTGCTGCCACCTTTTCTGTACTTTTTATTTTGTAGAAGCTAATTTTAGCTTTAAAACAGTGCACAAATCTAGCTGTCCATCAATGAGGAGTGCTGCTTGCAAACTCAGACACCTTCCATTCATTACAGCAAATGGAATTTATAACCATGATCTTTTCACATGTCATGGCTGATGGAACAAGTTTAATCCTATTTGGAAAGTGAATGACTTTGCTATTGCAGGTCAACAGCAAATTAATACTTCTTGCTTTCTTCACTTTGAAGAAAGTTGAATCAGAGAATGTTCCTGTGTAAAGATTGCTTCCTTGGGTCACTCCTGCACTAGACCTCTATCCATTCCATTTTACATTTTTAATTTACAAAATCAATAGAGTTTTCCTAAAGTTCATTTCTAAACTTGAGCCTTTTCGAAAGTGTATTTGATTTCATCTCATGGTGTAGGATACTTAATGATTGGTACATTGCTTTTCAACAAGCCTGTCTGCCAGGATACCAAAACAAAGCAGTTTACTTAATAGGAAGAAGAGTGGCAGTGTAGGAGTCTTGTAGATTATGTCAGAAAAGCAAAATAATACATAGAACTATCCAAGACTAGATGGCTTTGTGTCAGTTCCATGCCTGTCTATAGCTTTTGGCCACTGTTGTTTAGGGAGAAACAAACCAATTTCTTAAACCAGCAAAGCTGGGGAAATGGGACACATTGCATTGGTTCTTGCTTTATTTCTTCAGTTTCCTCCTTAAACCAGTTGAGTTGAGTTAAACCAGCACTGTCCCATTCATGCCAGGGAAAAGGAGGTGCCTTGTGGGATGCTTTGGGAAAATCTGCCACAAAAGACACCACTTGATGAAGCAACAAGCAAAAAAAAATCCATTTCCAGCTCAAGGAGGTGCCCTGCTCCTCTCCAGGTTAAACCTGGTGCTCCTCCCAGTCCAGCCTTCTCCTGCATGTGCTTATGTTCTGGAGATGGGCTGGGCTGAATGTGGGGGGAAGAGACCAGTGAAGCAACCCTTCCCTTGCTTCTGCAGCAAGTTAGTATTCCTTTGGCAACACATCATTAGCAGCACCATATAATACAATATGTATGAAGAGCAGTATGGACAGTGAAAACCATTAGCTGCTTCTCCATTTACCTAATATGTTGCAGTTTCTTATTTGTATACTTAAAATGATGTACATAAAGACTAGAAGGGGAGAAAATATCATTGTTTTGTTTATGAGCTTCTCATGTGATCCTGTGCATTATTTGAACTACACATATAAACATATAGCTGAAGGTACAGGAAAATATTAAGGTTATGTTTTAGAAGTTCAGAATAGTTTAAGATGCTTCTAATACCAAGTTGGAGCTGCAAATAACAGCTTGAAAAAATGGTGTATCATATACTGTGACATCACTGAGTCAAACTTAATGACTTAATAGGTCATTTACATCTGGATACACTTTGGCTTTTGAAAACACTTTTTTGAGGATTTTTTTCTGCTTAGGAA